>PVHY01005683.1:0-80911 GCA_004024945.1 Uropsilus gracilis | reverse complement strand
ATTTTTACATTTTTACCAACATTGTATAAGATTGCAGTTGCTAAAAATTTTTTTACAAAAGGATTGCAACTATTTTGAGTTGTTTTGCATGTTTCTATGTTTTTGTGTATAAATGTCCAGCATTTTGTACCACCATTTATTTAAAAAGTTTCATAGAGCTGTTTTTATATTCTTTCTTAAAATGTGATTTCCCTAAAAATTGCAAATGAACATCTCAAATTAAAAAAAAATAGAAAAATTGGTCATAAGTTTTAGCATGGAAGTAACCAGAACACCTCAAAAGAACATCTGAATTTTGAAAAATAAAAAAAAATTGATATGTTATGGTATGGAAGTAACCAGAACACACTGCTAGTGGGAAGCATGATATGACTACTTTGAAAACAGCTTGGTAGTTTCTTTTAAAAGGTAAACATATATTTCCTATACAATTTGGTCATTCCATTATGAGTATTTACCCAAGAGAAATGAAAGTTTATGTGACGATTTTTACACAAATGGTCATAGCAGCTTTAATTGTAATAGCCCAGAATTATTATAAAAATCCAAATGTCATTAAATATAAGGACAATTCTGAACACTGGATTCCTAGAAATTATTCATCTCATAATTTTAACCAACTTTGCCGATTCTCTCAGCTCTGGGAATCTTAAATTTACTGTTTGAGGAATTTTTATTTTTAATTTCACATGTAAAGTGGTATCTTTGAATATTTGTCTTCTTTTGCATGGTTTATTTCACTTAGTATGTCCTTAATGTTTTATCCACATTGCCTCAAATGGCTGTATTTCTTTGCTTTTTAAAGCTAAAAAACAAACATGTATACATTTTCCACATTTTCTTTATTCTTTATTCATGTATCAATAGAAACAAGCTCTTTCTATCTCTTGGATACTCAAAGTAATGCTACAGTGTATCTGCAAATGTAGTTATGTCTTTGAGATCCTGATTTCATTTTCTTTCTACATGTAACAATTAGTGGAAGTAGAATGATGGGTCATATGGTAATTCTATTTTTTGTTTTTTTTGAGGAAGCTCCATACTGTTTTGCATAGCAACTATATCAGTTTTCATGCCCATCAACAATACACAAGGATTCCCTTTTTCCCATACTTATTATCTGTTGACTTTTTAATATGGGCATCCTAACAGGTGTGCGGTGATATCTCATTGTGCTTTTGATGTGCATTTCCATGATGATGAATGATGTTGAGTACCTTTTTGTATACCTATTAGCCATTTATGTGTCTTCTCTAAAAACATGTTCATTAAGTTCCTCTACTCATTTTTGTTTCTTTGCTGTTGAATACTAAGCATTACTTATACATTTGGGGCTATTAACCCTTCAATCGATAGGTGGTTTGCAAATGTTTTCTACTATTATAAGTGGGCTTTCATTTCACTGATGATTTCCATCGATGTGTAAAGCTTTTAGGTCAATGTCATTTCCTCTGTGTGGTTTTGATTTGTTGTCTATGCTTTAGATGTCATATCTGTAAAGTGTGGCTTTGAGGCTGGGAGGGTCCTCCAGCTGTACCCTTAGCTGGGTGAAACTGGAGAATGCCTGTGGTCAGGTGGAGTGCTGTTTGAACTCCCTTATCAGGTGAGAGTCCTAATTTATGCTCCACTGGCATTAATGTCTCTCTTTCTCATGGGTGAGAAGCCTCTAGGTCTTAAGCTGGCTTTCTCTGCTGGATAAGGTTGTAGACTGCATTTCACCACTAATTGGGTGTTCTAAGGCTGCCTAAGGTTGCTGTTCAGGCCTCCTGGTTAAATGGGGTCAGAGAACCCTGCTCAACAATATACAGCGTGCTGTTCAGATTCCCTTCCTGGGTGGTGCTGGCATATGTGCTCTCTAGCTGCCCAGGTTCTCTTCCCAGGCTTCCTTCACAAGTGAAAATAGAGATTATTCTGAGCAGTGGGAAAATTCTGATAATTTGTCTGTGGTGATGCGGTACTAGAATGAACTGATAAGTCCACTGACTGGAGATACATATTATGCAGACTGATGGCTGAACTCACCAACCAGCTGGGACCAGCAGTTCAGCTCTGAAGCAGACCAAAGATGCATACTGGATTTCTGCTCTGAGTCACTGTAAGTACAAACGCAGTCCATGGAGTTCTGAGCACTGCTTGCTGTTTAAATTCTTTCCCCTTCTCCATCTCTTTGATACCAGTGGTTGAGCCCAGCGGATTCCTGCAGTAACTCCTGTGAGATGAGTTAACATGCTTCCCAGAAAGCATCCCTCAGCGCTTGGAAAGTGGATATTCACCTTGGTTTCCTTTTCCCATGGGAGAAACTGTACACTCAAGAGGAAACTCTTAATGAAGTGATGGTCAGAGATAGGGCCAATGTGCTGAGGGTAGCTACTCCTCTCACCCTTCTATGTGGTCCTTCTTAGTCTGTGAGTCCAGGAGCCAGTTTCATCTCAACCCAAGATTCTAAAAAATTTTTCTCAATGGATTTTTACCTACGGGTATTTATAGTTGGTCTTCTTGTCAGGAAGACTGAAATAACTTACAAGAAGTTATTCTTGTAAGGAATAACCTGTGTCACCATCATTATGGTTCTATTTCCTTAGGAGATGTTGATTCCAGTCGGGCTGGAGCCACTGTAGAAAGCTGCCGATCAAAGCAACAATACAAAAAAAATCTAGGCTCATACCTACAGGAACCACAAGGCCAAAAGAAACTGTTTATATACACAACATGGGTGAATTTCAAAATGTTATGCTAAGTGAAAAAGGTCAAACACAGACTATATCCCATATGATTCTATTTATATGAAATTCTAGAAAGGTCAAAGCTATCCTGAACTGCATCAATATTTCCTGGGCAAATTGGAAAGGGGATTCTTTTCAAAGGAGTTCATAAAAAATTGTAAGGTAGTGTAAATGCTTTATGATAGGATGATGTTTACAAAAGTGCAAATAGTTGCCCAAACTCTATGTAAATTTTGTAATTAAGATAGTTGAATTTTATAGTATGTGATATATGCTTTAGTAAATCTAGCGGAAGAGTGGAGAAGAATTGGAAAGGTTAAGACCTAATTTAGATTGGACCGTTGGATGTATCCTACCAAGGGTAAGTAAATTTTCCTAAGGCACTGACAGGCAAGGGCGAATTTACAATAAGCTACTTAGAGGGCTAGCTGAGACCCTCCTAAAAATAAAATGCACTTTTTTATTTAGCTTACCATGGGAAAATACTCAAAATAAGTAGTAAAAAGACCTCTGCTAACCACATTCCATGAATTACTCTAATTGGCAGGACCCATTTAGCATCAAGAAAACTCAGCTGTATAAGAGTCAGTAAATACAGCTTTTAATTTATAGCCTCTAAGTTATAAATAAAGGAATGGTGATTGAATTATCTAATAAATAACATCAACTCACTGTTTCTTGGCTTTTCTTATTGTTTGTAGTAGTTCTTTATATATCTTGATAATAATCTTCATGAGATGCTGTATCTTTTAGCATTTATTTCCATACAGTTTTGTTTTTTGACAAATGGAAGCTCTTAAAGAGGTTGAGTTATTTAACCTACCTTTTATTATTTAAGCTTATTTTGTACAATAAAAGCAATCTCATTTTTAAAATTGTTATTTGCTATTGTCCTCTAACCTTATATTTTTCACATTCTCATTTAATTGTTCATTCAACTACAATGCCTTTATTTGTATGTGATTTGAGGAAAGGACTCAATTTCAGGGTGGAGCATATATTATTATTTATTCAGACTCCATCTTCTCCCAGCTATTTCCCAATCCTTGAAGTCACTTTCCAAAATTTTGCTTATCAAAATTCAAAATGAACAAAGTATACTGTAAGGTTTAATGGTACTGAGGCATTAGGCCAATATGGAGACACAGTTGGCATCTTTAAAATATTGTATTTTGTAAACCATGAACAAGACATCTCTCCAGTTTTTATGTTTTTAGTATATTTGAGTATTTATTTATTTTATAAAGATCCTAACAGCTGTGGTGAGATTTATTTGCAAATATTTTATATTTTACACTTTCAGAAATAGAAATAGTTTTTAAAATATTTTAAATCATACAATTTAAATAATAATTCTATATATAGAAGTTATAAAAAATCTGCTCTAAGAATTAATTTGCAGTTTGCAATGTGGAAAGCCATATCATCTGAATGATGAAATTTGATACCTTTTCTGATATTTGAATATCTGAATAATTTTTCTTTTTGACTTATTCTTTGTTATTTGTTTCCCAGTAATGGTTTTGGAAATTAATGCAGTGTTTCTCATTTGTTTCATGAGTTTCATCAGAGGTTCATGTAATTCCTTGGAACTTT
This sequence comes from Uropsilus gracilis, assembly GCA_004024945.1. Taxonomy (NCBI): domain Eukaryota; kingdom Metazoa; phylum Chordata; class Mammalia; order Eulipotyphla; family Talpidae; genus Uropsilus; species Uropsilus gracilis. The sequence goes on along the minus strand of PVHY01005683.1, from coordinate 76,592 downwards.
TTCTGTAAATGAATTTTGAAATCTGACTTAAATACTGTTCCAAACAGGATCTGAAATTTGCTTTTTCTGAAATTCTTGAAAGTACTATATACCGGAATTACTTTTAACATCTCAGCTTCATGTTTTTTCCCTCCTTTTTTTTAGACAACCCAGATAAAGCTATGTTATTGGAAGACAAACTTGTTAACGAATTACAAAGGAAGTTTTATTTTGTTTTATGCTTACATTCAACATTTAGACTCTTAAAAAAGCAAGCTCATTCTACCTATTTCTATTTCCTTTTTACACAAGGCATTAGCATACTAAAATTAGGATTGCCTGCTGCTGTTATCCACTGTGGAAAGGGTGGTTCTTGGCATTTTCTTTCTTTACCTCTGCATCTTGGCAACAAAAAGTAAAATTCAAGTCAATCTTGGCAAACACTCTTAGAATGAGTTAGCTCTTTAATATCTCAGAAGCTCAGCATTACCTTTTAAAACACTGTAAAAATATTTTATTAAACACTTAAAATCTTTTTTATCGGGAGGTTTACTCTCCCAAGCTGAAAAAATGAAAGTGCTTAATCTTTGCATGACTATTAAAATTCTACATTTGAGAAGTTCAGAAAGTTGTATATGTTAATTTTCAAGTACTACTTATGGATTAATTTTAAAGGTTGGAAATTCTTAAAATACTAACACAGATATGTATATTGTGTGCATGCATGTGTGTGCTTGCTTCAAAGTTTACTAGCTAGAAAGATATTCAGACCTGCTTTAAACATACCTATTTCAACTTATATGTAACTGTTTTTCATACACAATACAAATGTGGAAAGCAAAATAGTACTAAAAAGTTCTTAAAAGATATAGTTGAAAGAATTAGTTTTTTTTTTTAGGGTTAGGAAGCATTTCCTATGATGCTCTGATTTGATGATATTAATGTAGTTGTGTTCTTTTTTTCCTTCTCTACATAAATGATTCATATCCTAAAGTTTTCAGACTTTACGATGGGAGGTATATAATACTTCTTTGAACATCTCTGTCCTTTTCATCCACATTTATATTTCCCACATTCCTTTATATTTCCTAATGACTCTGATACAAATGTTTTATCTCAGTAGGAACTCTGATCTGTGAACTGTCTAATATGTAGGTAACATTTCAACCCTAAAATCAAACAGATTTAAAACATTTTTTCAAGTTGATCTCTCTTTCTAGATCTGCTTGAGAAGTGAGATTTCATAGAAACATCACACAATCACATCCCAACATAAAATGCAGAATGACTTTCATTTATCAAACTGCTATATCATCAGACTCTGAAATGGCCTATCATATGCTGATTTCATCCTTAAAAAAAAACTATTTCAATATCAGTGTTTCTTTATTGACTTGCTGCTTCTTATTTATGACCTTTAGTATAAACTGTGTGGGGGAGAGAGAAAGTGATGGAAATACTGTTTTTTTTTTAAAATATGATTTGTGAATTTCAAAGACCAAAATGTAGAGTGTTTCAGATTAGAATTTAGTCAAAATGCTCATCTTATGTATCCAGAGGAAAGGAATATAAGTTCAGAAGATGGAAACAGCCTATGCTTAAGCAGCTTGGTAGATTCCCCATATCTCAAGGAGGGTGACAGCAGCAACTTTACTTTTGAAATAAACAGTTTTGTAAAATCTTAAAGCCTTTTAAAAACTTACTTAAAATATAAAAACATATCCAGTGCCCCATATATCAAACATATTCTTGTCAGGGCAAGGTAAAATCTTTCTGTGAATATACAACCCAATAAAATCTAAGGTCAAAATACAAGAATAAAAATGGTAATAATTCTGCCCAAAACTCCTTTGCATAAAATTCATATTGTAATATATTGTAATATGCAACAGTTAACAGCATCATACTTCACAGGGAACTTTTTGTTGTTATTATTAACTGGATTTGATTGAAATTCATGGAGGCACAGATTACTAAAAACTAAATTGAATGCATGTGCTTTTCCAGAAGCAAACTTATCTGTGAAGCTGATGAATAATATAGTCAAATGTAACATCTAAATTTTCTAATGGAGTATGGCAGAAATTATGATCCTGCTGGGATGAGGTCCATTATCTTATATCATGACAGTTGTAAATATAGTGAACAATAAATTCATAATTACTACCAGATTTTAACCAAAGTAAATCTCTAATATTGCATAGTAAAATCATGCAAAAGGAATCAACTATGCTTGCTCTGATAATACTTTTCTAATAAAATACCTTGAATTGCATGCAAATCATAATATTAACTACACTTAAAAGATTAGCGATTATGGCTCTTCTGAGGACAACGGTGAATTATTATTACTATTAACCATTTCAAAAGGGAAAATGAAATGAAGATCATGAACCAAACTATCCAGTTTTTAGCAAGATGGGCATGTGATGTATTGTATGAGTATGTGATATGATGTATGAGTATGTGATGTGATGCATTAAAATATATCACAAAAACAGAGTAATAGTATCGCTTTCTATCTGAAGTGAAAAGTGTCCTATACTGTATTCCACTCTTGTAAGCTATAATCTCTTAGAGGTAAAAAATAAGTAATCATGTAATTCTGTCTGGATGTCAGGTAAGTGAATGCTTATATATCTGTACTGATTATGGGTCTCTTTCCTTTGCCTGTTCTGTTCTCCATTCCTTAGATAAGAGTCTTTCAATACCAAGGGGCCCGTCTCAAACATATCATGTAGTGCTGTGCAACAAAACACCCAAAATTGTTGGTTTAAGAATCACCATCACTCACTATTCTGTAACTTGGGGCAGGATTCAGTGTGTCTCCTCTACATGCCATTGTTTAGGGCAACTTAACTGATGCCAGGCCCACCTGCTGTGGTCCTTGTGCCCTCTCCTGTGAGGTGGGCACATTGTTACTATCTGTTGGCTAGAAGTTCCACACAGCTGTTGAATGATGTTTTACTTCTCCTTCATGAAATTGCTACTTCTGGCTAAGCTTAGCTTTCCACAGCATCCTGGTCTCTGTGCCTGACAGCACATAGTCTCCATAGTGGAAAAGCAGACCATGCTGATCTTTTGAAGCTTAAGTACAGAACTCCCAGAATTAGTAGTGTTCCAATGCTCTTCCACTTGTATTATTTAGGTAACAGGTTCAAATTCAAAAGAAAAATGCTCAGAATGTAAGTACAGAGAAGCATCCTAAAAGATTATCCATATTACCATGTATCTCAATGCTATGCATACAGTTGGTACCAACTAGTTTCTATATGAGTGAATTATAAACCCTCTACCTCATTTGCTTTCAAGGTTGCAGTACTCTGCTGTTTTCCTGGATTAATAAATATTTCACCTTGTTTAAGCTTACATTTTCACGTAGACATCACTTTACCTATGGTCAGGATTATCTTGACAAAAGTATGCTTTTGCTTAAGTACGTGTGTTAAATTAGGGAGTCATTTTCCTTCTATCTGAAAAACATGCTCATTTTACTGCCATATGGGATTTCAGAGAAATAGCTAAAGACGTGGCAAAGATAATGATTGGTCCTGAGAAAGTAGAAGAGTTTATTTGAATCAAATACAAGATGGTCTAAGTGCTTTTGGGGAGATGCCTAAGAAGAGCCATGGCACAGGCACAGTTTCATCCCCTGGTGTCATGAATGGTCCAAGTTGTATTAGGATTCTAAATTTAAGTCCTAATTCTGCCACAGTCAAGCACTGTATCAAGCAGCTACTTTATCTCTCCAGGGTTCTCTCTTCTAAGCTGTAAAATGTGAGTGTTGTACTGAAAATTTCTTCAAAGAAAATCTTTAGCTATAGCACACCAAGATTTTATTCATAAAACATAAAGCCTTTGTAATTAAAGTGTTCTTGATTTCTATTTGCATAGTCTTTTATGTTCAACATATTATGAGAAACCAAATCTCAGACTGGCAAATATGTGCATATTTGAAAACTATTTTACTTCATATTTCTGTTAGTTCTGGTGAAGAGCTTTATGCTGTGTTAGCTTTGAAGTAATTTCTCCTGAAAGGAAAAAATACATTTTTATTTTATAAACATGCTTCCTTGTTGAGCAAATATTTGTTGCTATTATTATTAAAACTGTTTTCAGTGCTTTAATTATTATTAAAACTGTTTTCAGTGCTTTAATTATACCATATACTTGGAACTGCACAGTCCCTACCCCCACTTCCCAAAAAAACAAACCAGGGCAAAAAATGCAGATGTAAGAAAGGAAGAATCAAAGAAAGTTATTACTACAATTGTGTGAAGGAAGTAATTTGACTTACATAAAGAGTACAAGTACTTTCAAAGATTTAGAAATGGAAATATTCAATCTGACTCCTTATATTTTTTGCTTTTCATATAAAAAAGCCATATATAATGGTAAAATATCTGAATTTCAGCTGTGCATTCTACCAGAAGATAAAAACAGCATATTAAAGTTTACAGGTTCAAAACAGTGTTCACCAAGAATTTTATATTTTATATCCAACCAAAGTTGACCTAAAGCATAAAATTTCATGGTGAGGAACAAGCAAAAGCTCAGAAAAAAAATAATTTTGCAAGCCTTTCCTAAAGCACTTACTAGAGAACAGAACTCATGCAATGATGTGACCTTAAGAAGGACTGGCACAGAGAAAAACAATTATATTTATCTAACTATGTAAGAATGAAAGGTATAATGAGGCGGTACACTATCTAACAGTGCTGTGCCCTGACAGTAAAATAAGCTTGCCAGTTACTGTGTAGATACTAAAAGAGGGACAGAATAGAGGAAATGAGTTGAATGCTTTTCAGTATAACTTGTTTTGTTGATTTTATTTTGTTCACATATATTTTATATAATTATAAAAATGGATTAAAAATAAAGCCTCAAATCAAATGAAAATTCCAAGCAAGTAAACCAAAATATGTATTGGAGAAACCCAGTAATATTTTTATATGAAACTATATAATATCTGGAATGATTTCAGTGTAACTAAAGATGGAGATGAAACAAAATTGAACAATTAAATAATAATCATTGAATATTTGACAACTGGTGATGAAAGACTTCATCATATGGTTCTCCCTATACTTTTGTATTTAGTTGGAATATTCTGTAATAATACATTTGAGGTTTAATGTCTCCTGTATGGCTAAGTGGTAATGGAATGGAGACAAGTGGAAGCTGGAAGTTCTAATAGCTGGAGACAAGCGGAAGCTGGAAGTTCTAATGGAGACAAGTGGAAGCTGGAAGTTCTAATATGTGCATACTACCTATGGGGAAGGAAGCAGGGAGTGATGGGAAATGCCTCTGGAGATCCAGGTAGGTGCTGCAGTAGCTAGGGAACTGGTTCAAGCATGAAGTGAAATGCAAAGTATTTATAAATAAGAGTTGAGATTAGAGAACAAAGGGTAAGTGAGGACACTGTGAAGGAATGAATTAAGTAACATGATAGGTTAAACTAAAGCAGCAGGAAAGTGGAGCCATAAAGAGCCTGAGATAGTGGTCTGGCTAATGTTTTCAATGTCTAGCTCTTTAACAATGAGCAACTATCACATAATAGTTATTTGATTTATTTGTCACGTAATAATTGGTTTGCATGTCTGAAAGTTGATGATGATTTATGCTCCAAACTCATTTTCTTCACACATCTATCTTTTTTCAGTTAATATTCCCTACATAAGAAAAGATTCTGAATTTATATATTAAGTTACACCAATATACTGTATTCTCCTAAGTATTTCCCAACTTAACCTTAGTTTGAGGAAGCATATCATCAAAATTAGTGCATTTGTTTGGTACTTTGGTTTATTTTCAGGGGCCATTTTACCAAGGTTAAATTTTCCATATAATAATTTCTGCAGCTCCAGTATTAACCATGTTAAGCATTACCATAGTAACCTTAAACTGGGGCTATTTGCAAAGCTGTCTGCAACCTAATTTTAAGTTAAGAAGTAATTTTTTTATAAGCATGGGAAATAATGTTCTAATATCATTTACAGAAATTTCGTTTAGTAAAGTATGTGACTCCACTTTTCACTTGTGCTATGAAAGCATGATATTACAATAGTAATTATTCCCTTACCTAAATGTAAAGTGAGAATTTAAGCTGTAAACAACCACATGTGTCTGACCTACGTGAAAAACCGTTGTGGTACTGAAAACAGAATATAGTCATATCCCTTGTTCCTTTATCTTTCCATGGAAGACAGAAGATACTTGTTTTATTACTTACAATGAAATAGAATCCCTCTCCGACTTGTCTACCCTATTCATTGTCTTCTAATGAGAAGAGAAATTTAACTTATTTGATGAGATGATGACAACTTGAGAGTCATTAGGTCATTCATCTATCTATCCACACATCTACCCATTCACACACACGTCATCTATCTATCTATCTATCTATCTATCTATCTATCTATCTATCTATCTACCTACCTACCTACCTATCCATGCAAATCTTTATTGTCATTATCTTTTCATCTGTACTTAAAATATTTTAATGGATTTCATAATCATTTATGAACAAGAAAAGATATCAAGATTTTTAATAATTTTTAATAAATGTCCCGTTGAATTACAATACTCTATATATTTCAGAAGTATGACTACACATCTATATATGCGCTGTGACTCGACACACCCACCACAAAATAAAACTAGTACCATTCCACTATGCCATACCTTCAGCACTTTCTTCCCTCAGTTTCTCCCTCTTTGGTATCCACTATAATTTTTACAGTGTGCAAGTTAATTTTGTTGTGTTTTGTTAGTTCTTTTGATTTGGTTATTTTTAGTTTACACAGAGACAACAGCAGTTTCCCTGTGACTTCACTTCTGCTATAGGTTTAAAAGCATTGTAGACTCTCATTTTGTACAACCATTTTTCTTCAGTAAATAACTTCCAATTACCAGCTAGAACAGAGAGAATCCAGAGCTGTCCTTTCCACAGTTGCAAATACTATTATTGACTTGTTGATACTTAAAATAGGTAAATGTGTATATGTGATTAAAATATAAAAATGACTCAACAGTGTCATTTATTACATCTTAGCATCAGTAACATCCAACATACTCTGTATACCAAGAAACAACTGTTATTGTTCTTATGTCTGCTTCCAGGATTATTTTATGAATACGCAAACACATATGCATATAATTCCATTATAAACAAGGTCAATATATTATATACACTGCTGTGTGCTCGCAACCTCTGGGTTTTTGTATTTATTTAATTTTATTGAAGTAACATTGCATAATAAAATAGAAGTGTCAGGATTACAGCTTTCAAAATCAATATGTATATATACTACATGAAGTTCAGTAATATGTAGTCTTCCCAACTTTATGGGTTTCTTCTCTCCTTTCTTATGCCTAGTTTTATAACATTAACATCCAAAGGATACTTTATATAGTTTTAATCACATGAAGTTATTTAGATTTCTTTTGCGTGCTAGCATATGTTCTGTCCTTGGGAATGTTTCATGGGCACTTGAAAGGAATATGTGTTCTGGTGATCCAAGGTGGAATGTTCTATAAATATTAAGTCCATCTTCTCTAGTCTATCATTTAAGGCTATTGTTTCTCAGATTTCTGTCTGTATGATCTGTCTGTCCATTGCTGCCAGTAGGAATTAGCAGTTCCATACACTTATTGCATTGTTGTCAATACCTTCTTTCTATTCTTTTAATATTTACTTTAGTATTTCTGTGCTGCTGTGCTGGGTACATATGTATTGCTAATTGTTGTATTTTCATGTTGCATTGATATCTTTATTAAATAATGTCATATTTGTCTTCTGCTATTGCTTTTGACTAGAAATCTGTTTATTGATGTAAGTAGAGCAGTTCCTGCCTTTTTAAATTTTCCATTAGGTTTTAAATTGTCCAGTTTCTGTCTCTTCACTTTAAGTCTGTGTTTGTTTTTATAACTTAAGTTATTCTTAAATAAGCAGCATTTAGTTGGATTTTGCTTTTTAATACATTTGCCTATTCTGTGCCTTTTGATTGATACCTTTGATACATTTATATTAAGGGTTATTATTGGTATATTAGGGCTTAATGCTGTCATTTTGTCTTTAGTTTTCTGGCTATATATAGTCACTTCATTATTTATTGGTATGTGGTCTTAAAATTTTTAGATCAAAGAGCTCTTTTCAATGTCTCTTAGATAATGTCTAGTGTTAACAAACTGCTTCAGCTTTTGTTTGTGTGGACGACTTTTATTTTTCTTTTATATCTAGAAGAGAGTCTTGCAGGCTTCTTGACTAGCTCATTTTGAATATGTTATTTCATTCTACCCTTTCCTGAGAGTTTTGTTAAGAAGTCGGATGAAAGCCTGATGGGAGTACCTTTTGAGTAACCAACTATATTTTTCCTTTGCTGTCTATGTTTTTGTTCAGTCTGTGATAGTTTCTTTTTTTATTTATTTATTTGTTTATTTATTTATTTATTTATTTTTCCTTAATGGTAGTTCTAGTCTAATTTTTTTTTAAGTATCACTTCTCCATGTACTTGTATACTTCTACATGTAACTCTTTGTGTTTAAATCACCAGGTTTTCTATTAGCTTTATAGACTTGTTTATTTAGTGACTTCACCAATTTTGCAAAGATTCTGGCTGTCAATTATTTAAAAATCTCTTCTCTCTTTTCAGCTTCTGGAATCCCCATTATGAGAAATCTAAAATTCATTGACTGCTTAGCCCAAGTTTTATGAAGCTTTTAGATACAAATACCAGAAATATGTTAAAAGAGGAAGAGTATCAATTAGTTCAATATAATTTGTACATATCACTCTCTGTATCATAATTTCAGCATATAGTTGATATTTATCATAAGGAAAAACAGAATTGGACATATGCTTTAATAGAAATAAATATAAATGCCACCACTACCTAGCTAGACAAATCAATTTTTTATTTTCCCAGTCATGTCAATTCAAAAGGGAGCATAATACTATGGAAAAAAAAAATCTTGGTAAGATAGATTTATGAAGAGAAGTTAGTATTGGATAAAATTTTAAAAAGGTTAATTTGTGTAATTAAAAGCAACCCCCCCCAAAGTGTGTTCATAAGAGGAACTTGATATTAGTAGTAAATAAAATACCCTGCATTCAAAGAATATCCCTGTTTCTGTAAAGCATGGTGAAAATCTGATTCAAAGTTAAATGATCGGTAAAAAACTCCATTTACAGATACAGTTCTGGAAAACAAATAAGTTGCAGCATCTTTTTCTAGTAGCCTCATTCTGACTTTATTGAGTCCAGAGCCTCAAATATTTACATATAATGCACAGATGAGAGGGAAAAAAGATGTTATCTCTTTTGGTAATTCTCACTTAGGAGAAAGCAAATCCTTTCTCACAAGCCTCTCTCATCTATTTTTTTTTTTTTTTTACATCTCCTGAATCCAAATTATGTCACTTGTCTCCAGGGAACATCTGTGTTTTTCCATTTAGTCCACTGTCCCTAACCAGTCAGTGGTCATCCATCTAATTGCCCTTTAACCAATCGATCCCAATCTGAGAGCCCAGGAAAGGGGCAGCTCTGTCTTAAATACTGAGTGGATGATGAACGAACAGTGAGGTGTGAAACTCTTTGGCAGGAAAATTGAATGCTGACTTACGAACTAATATTTTTCAGGAAAGTCTACATTAATAAAATCCAACTACTGATCTCTTTCATTGTAATTTCTTTCTACAAATTCTACTGCTGGTCCACTTAAGCTCATGTCTGTTTGATATTTAATAATGCTTTCATCAAGTGCAGGGAGTCTTCTGTTAAAATATTCTCAAGTGTTCTGTGAAAATTCATGTGACTAACTCCTAACAGTCATAGAAATTAAAGCTTTGAAACTCAGTAACCTATTGCACTTTCACAGGGATGGATGAACAGGAACTATTTGAGGAGTAGGCATTCAGTCACAATGATTGAAAGAATAAAAACTATAAAATGAAGATGGCAATTGTCCAATGATTAATCCAGTTTCAATTGTTTCCTGAGTATTTTGCCATTTCTGTTTGCAAAGCAGTAATTGGCAGTGATTAGTGGAAACAAATTATTTTGTCTTCTTTTGGCAATACTAAAATGACAACACAAATTTCCTATATGATATTTTTTCATTATTTTTCATTGAAACAAAATGCTATTCATATCTTTCTTGTAATGATGGGTTTTAGAACAGTGTCCATACAATGAATACTGAAATAAAATCTGCAAAACCCAGATGTACTTCTCTATAACTTGAGGTCATTGAATGATATTTACCTCTAGATGTTAGAGTTTATTTAGTTTCTTAGAAAGCTTGTCAGAGTATCTCTTATGCCCATAATGCTTGCCTACATGTAATGCTTAAATAATTTATTCCACCTGGAAAACAGCCTCTTGAATATAGCAAGATTTTTTTCTTCAAGATTTTAAATAGCCATTATGTTAAAATAGTAACCAAAAATAGAATCCTGTGATGTATGATAATATTTCTAACTTATTAAACAACTGTTGGGCATGGGTTAAAGTATTTACAGATTATAAATATACAAGATTATTAGTTTGCAATTAAAATTATAATATTTTTGACAAAGTAAGCATCTAGATGAAAGACCTCAATAAAGTTTTCTTCTGTCTTTCTTGGTAAGAAATTAATTTCCTATACGATTGAGATATTCCTTTTACATGGTACTTACCATATAAAATATAGCCTAAGTATGGTTACTGAACGCATAAGTAAAGGTAACTGAATGCTTTTTAAAAACAATGTTTTACATATTTTAAAGTGAACCTGTGGAGGTTATATATGATCTGGAGGTTATATGTGATATGATATATGATAATAAATAAGGAATATAGATTCCTTATTAAATGAATAAGGAATCTATATTCCTTATATTAAACATAAGGAAAAATTGGGGGGAAAGAGAGAATTTTGTGTTGTTGGTTATTAGAAATCCTTCATATTGACTTATTAGCAGAAAGAGAAGAGGTTATGTCAGTATATTCAAAGGGACATATCTTCAAGACATTATTGAAAGGCAAATAAGACATATATATTTTGCTATAGTACTAACAAGGGCTTAAATGTTGTCAGAGCCCACACTACCTCTTGAGAGCTCCAGGGCAATATTTGGAGGGATAACATAATAAAGAGCAGAGTACAGTGTTAGGAGGATGGATTTGTAGTTGGTTTCTGTTTTATAGGTGTTTCAACTTTATTATTTTTTAAGATAACGTTTTCCATCACTGTGTATAATTTAGTGGTACACATGTACAGTTCTTTAAATATATGTTAGGACACCACACTGACCACCAAACAACCTATAATCCTTTGAGTCCTCTTCTTGCAGCAGTCCTAGCTCCACCCTCCTCTCTAATAGCCTTAACTATGCAGTCAGATTTCTAGGGTTTGTTTTGTTTTTAATTCGCTTTGTTTCTTTAAATTCTACATATGATTGAAATCACTCATTATTTATTTGTATTTTTTCCTTCTGACTTTTTGCAGTTAGGATAATCCCTTCCAGTTTTATCAGTGTTGTCATAAATGGCCATAATTCATTTGTACTTTATGACAGAGTAGTAGTCCCTTGTATGTATATACACCTCATCTTCCTTCTTAAGCCATCTTACTAGATATTTTGGTTGGTAATACCTTGACTATTGCAAAATGTGCTGCAATAAACATAGTAGATATTTCTTTGAACTGGTATTTTTTTTCATCCTTTGGATAACTATCTAGGAGTGGAACTGCAGGATCACATGGTAGACTACTTTTAGTATTTTGAGAAACCTGAATACTACTTTCATAAGGGTTGAACCAGTGTGCATTCCCACCATAAGTGTATAAAGGTTTATTTATTTCCATACTCTTGACAGCACTTGTTTGGTCTTCCTGATAGTGGTCATTATGTGTTTAAACCTTTTAGGAAATTGACCCCAAAATAAAATTGTTTCCTTATTTATCTCTTTTTATCTTTTTATGTGTTTATCATATATCATTTCTCTTACTATTTTACATATTTGCCAAATATAGCTATTTCCCTATTACGTATAGATATTTCACTAGGTAATTTTTGTCTTTTAATATTACATTAGCTACAGGTTAGTTTAGTTCATTAGCTTTTTAAATAAACTTCCTTTTCTTGTGCTCATCCCCCCCACCCTGGTTTCACCCCTCTTTTTCTCCCCTTTCCTTATGTAAACTATATATATATATATATATATATATATAGGCAATCAATGAAAATAAATAGATTTAATGACAAATAAGCAAGTTTCTATTTTACTACTTCTACAACTTTCTCATTTTCCAATTCTTATTTCCTATTTTTGTCACTATTAAGTCCTTCCTGTGTCTCTCCTTATGGCAATTTTCTAAGTATATATTTAATATCATAATCAATTAATGTTTGTATATGGTAATTAACAGTCTTGCATGTGACCGTTCAGTTTTCCCAGGACTATTTATTGAAGACACTTTCCTTTCTTCCTTGCAAGCTTTTTTGTCATCAATTATTTGTCTATCCAAATGGGATTATTTTGGTGTTCCCAATTCTGTTTTATTAGGAGATAGTCACAAATCACACATTCAACAAGAAATTGATATCCAAAATGTATAAGGAACTCACAAAATAAAACACAAGCCAATAAAAAATCAACAATTTTAATAGGTACTTCTCTAGAGAAGACTTTCAGATAGGCAACAAACATATGAAAAATATACTCATCATCACCTACTATTAAGGAAATACAAATAAGGTCATACATATAATCTCACACCTCTAAAAATGTGATATATCAAAAATGAAAGTAACAAGTGTTGAAGAGTATGTGGAGAATGAGAGTCAGTTGATGGGAATACAGACACTATGGAAAATAGCATAAAGGATCTTCAAAAAAATTCCAAGTAGAACTAATATATTATCTAATTCCATTTATAATTCTCTCCTAGAATATAGAACAGTAATTCAAAGGAATTTCTGCCCTCCTAGGTTCATTGCAGCATTATTCATAATTGCTAAGACATGGGAACAACCTGAGAGCTCTCGAATAAAGCATATATATATATATATATATATATATATATATATATATATATATATATATATATATATATGCAACGTATTGCTACTCAACTATTTTTAAAAATGAAATTTTGCCATTTTGCAGCTTTGAAAGTAGAGGGGACGATGCGTCAGGCAAGCAGGCAGCTTCTAGAAGGTGAGAATAATACCTTGCCAGTAAACCAGTAAGAAAATAGAAATTTAATCATGTTAACCAGGTGAGAAGAAAATGAGCTCTACAAACACTGGAATTAACCTAGTGTGAACTTGATTCCAATTCACCCTGATAAGAACACGAACTGGCTGACAGATTGATTTTAGTCCAGGGAAAACCAAAGCACAAGAATCCTGGACTATCATCCCTGAATTTCTGACCTATAGAACTGTGAGATAATTAATGTGTTATTTTAAACTGTGTGTAGACCAGTCCTGAGGCAATACCATTAGAAAACAGAAAAAAAAATCTGGAACATATGCCCAGATGAGTACTTCCAAGATCTATCTGGTTTTGTTTATTTTCCAAGGTCCTCAGGTAGTTGCTTTTTGTATCTTATCCATGGTTTTGCATTATAATTAATGGGAAACTCAAGCTCTTAAATGGCTTTAGTCTATCTTGGTCAGAACTGAAAAACATTCTAACTATTCTTATTAAATGCACAGTAAATATACTCATTAAATTCTTTATTTTAATTTCCTTCCAATGTGTCCCATATGCTTTTTTTCTCCTGATTACAATTACTCATCAATTCATTCAAACATGTTTGGTTTATGAATTTCCATGTTGACTGAATTTATACTTTTTAAGCATTCTTTAAGCTTAAAATATCAACAATTATGTTTTTCAAATCTTGAGATCTATTTTGTAATTTTCTAACTCCCTGAGCATACATGATTTTCTTCAAATCTTTGAAATTTCCTATTTTGCATATATAAATAGTTCTCGCTGTGTTCTATATTCTCTATTATATCTGGTTCTCAATTCAGTACAAATAGTGTGCATCTAATTTTTTTTTTCTTACTCTCACTTGTCCTGGCTTACCATTTCAAGTTGCTGATAAATTTTTAAGTAAGACTTTATTGAATGATCTGATCTATTAAAAATCTTCATCTTAAGAACATTTTTTCTTGTGTCTGGAGTCAAGGAATACCACCCACCCGGGGTGTACAGCTCCACAGAAGTCCCATCTTAATATGAGAGGAAAGTATGTAGTTAATATAAGGAATCAGAAGGAAATGAAGAGAAAAGGTGCATTTTTTGTGTGTGTTCAAATTATTGCAATTTGGGATAAACAGATTCACAATGAAAATCTAAAATGTGCTCCAGAAAGAATAGTCAAGGATTTTTATGGGAGTAAAAGAGGAAGATGAGATAGATAAGTGGTTTTAAAAAGTAATTGAGTAATGTTACCAGGCTTAATCTATTCCTGTTTTTTATATATATAATTTATATATAAATAGTAAAAATATATCATATATGATATATAATATACTCTGTCCATCAGTCCATATATATATACAAACATACTCTGTCTATAAGTCCATAATCATCAGTTTTCAAACAATTGTTTTCTTGGTGACTTCTTAAAAAAATTGTTTCTGGTCTAGTCCAATGGTGTTCATCCTAGTTAAGGGAGATAACTAGCGCAGTAATGCAGTTTCCCTGCAATGACTCCCCTGCTCTATTTTAAAGAGGACTTCTGTTTATTCTGAATTTATAGAAGACATTTCATATTATCTGAGTATTGAAAAACTAACTCGAGGACATTTATTTTAAAGTGCAACCAAGATCAACTGTATACAGATTTTTTTACAGTCAGCTCCTCATATATTTTCACCAAGCCATACAATTAAAAAGGAGGATAAATTTTCAATTCAAAATAATTATACTTAATTTTAACTTAGTGCACTACGTCTTATTCCTCAGAACCCATTTATTTCAGTTAGAAATCAAAGAAAACCACTCCAATTGAGCCAAAAGCAAAAACAGAACATCTCATCCTAAAAATGTAATAATACTTATTATTAAATTGTTAGCACAATTACAGAATATCACAATGTGGAATGCATAGTAAAATTTATTTTAAAGATGTAACTTAACTAAGTTCTCTGGTTTCATACAGACATAATTAAGCTATTTAGTGGATTTAGGTTTCATCATATATCTAAATGTCTATGAACATACTTGTTCTGATAGTTAATTTATGTTCTCGAGCATCTGCATTCTCCAGGGGAACTATTTCCAAGAGTTGTGCTGACTGAGCAGATTGCAAGTTTCCTTTTTCTTGATGGGGATGTTATGATTCCATTCTCTTTATTGCTTGCAATTTCAGTGGTGCCACAGAGCAACACTGAATAGCTTTGATGGTGAATGTGCACCCTATATGAGCTCAAGTGTGTAGTTAAAATCTTATTAGTGTAGAACAGCAGCCAAATTCAGTCCATTCCTTGGCCACTTACATTTAGTTCAAGTAATTTTATAAAATATGCACTTAATAGAACTTGGTTAGGCACAACTTTTATAGAATACCGAAAGTAGAAGTCACTTTAGAAATAGGCATATTTTGCTTTATAGTGATATTTGATTTTAAAAAATCAAAGATCTACCAAGAGCATCCTGAATGTTTATATTTTTTTAGTGTGAGTTTGCTTAGGTTTTGCTTATATGTAAAAATTTGCACACACAGAGCTAGAAATGGATTACTGACAGGAGTTAGCTATAGTGATTAAAAGTTTTGAGAATCTCCAGTGTGTTGTTGGCAGATAGGTGGGGAGATACACTTTTTAACAAAGCAGGCAGAGTCTGAATCTCATGGCAATTTAGTTTCATGAGGAAGACAACAACAACAAAAATATAGAATAATTATAAATCATGATTGATGATATAAAGAAAAACATCAATTTTTGATTATAGTAAATATAGAGAGAACTTGTTTGAACATCACTGGTAAAGTCAACCACTTATGTTGACTTCCAGTGATACAGTGAAAAAGGAAATAATGAAGAATGAGCTAAGTGAAAACATGCGCAAAGGGACTGGGGGTGATTATGGGAAGCAAATGAAGCACAATACGGCTAACATACATCTCCAGAAAATGGATAAAAATTAAATGAATAATAGAGAAATAAACTTTATAAATGAAGGGAAAGATATGCTTTGTGGAACTTCATAGGAGTAAAATTTTTTTCTATATATAAGGGTGAGCTTTTGAAAAATTAAAGGGAAGGCAGAGAAATAAAATGATAACATTTCTGTCTTAAAAATGTCAGTGATGACTATATGGAAATCAGTTGATTAAATTGATTAGAAGGAACTGACTGGAAAAATGTGTCCCAAAATATGGCTTATGGGATGCATAATGGATGTGTAGAGCAATGAACCAAATCTCAATGTATTTTGAAGATATAAATTACTGTAGATTGGCTTGAATGATGAAGTATGAAGATATAGGAAAATAATAGAGACTGAAATCTAATCTTCTAGCATGAGAAATTATGCAAATGGTCTTATTCTTGGACATGAAAAGAGTTGGGACAATAATGTTTGAAGACAGGATTTCAGGTATGAATAAAAAGTTTGATTCTGGATCTCTTATCTATAAGATATTTATAATAAATTTAGGTAGAAATATCTATTTGGTTAACCAGAATATATATGGCTATTGAGTCCAAAAGCGAGTATTAGACAACAGATATGAAATAATATTTGAAACCATAAGATCACTAAAGGTAGCATTTAAATTAAAGAACCTATGTGTTTGGGTAGAAAACCTATCCAATTATGTCAAAAAAGCAGTTGACTCATTTCTATTGGATTTGACATACAGTTTCCTGGTTATTTGAAATCAACAGCTTTAGTGACAAATAATGGAAGAAGCTAGTTATAAGTGGATTGAAAGGTGAATGGGAGGTTGAGAGAGTAATTTACTGTGTGGACAATTCTAGAGAATTTGCTTTGTGAATTGTGACTTGAAGAAAAGGACAATTGTGGGAGGACAATTGTCAAGAGAAATATTTCTTAAACGGAAGACTCTAGGGCACATTTAGAGTCTACTTATGATATTCTAGTATATGTGATTGCCAGGAAGAGGATAGATGACTGAAGGAACAAAGTATTTGAAAAAAATGAGAGGGCATAGGAAAAGAACACAAATAGAAAGATGGATTTTTTATCAATAGATCCTTATCCTCCTTATTTTTCTATGTGAAAAACTAAAGAAAACTTAATTATGTTAAATATGGGCAATTAAATATAGTAAAATTTAGGAATTTCTAAAAGAAACACTAGCAAAGTGTCCTCCCCACTTTTAAAGAAAAATCTCGCTAGACAAGATAAGCAGAGAAAGTTTTATTCTGAAACTGCTATCAATGAGGATTTGAGAGCAGATCAGGTTGGGACATTCAGCTACTCTGAGACAAAGGGGAGGGGGAAAGTTTTCAGGATGTGAGGGAGGGAGATCATAGCCCATCTGTGTTTACTTAGTAGTTTTACCCAAAGGAAAAATAAACCCTCTCCTCCCTTCATGATAAGAATTAGCTTATAACTTGGAGCAAGACACCCACAAAAGTTAAGTTTCTACATGAACTAGCAACTGGGGATATTATTTTTATGGTGTAATTTCAAAAGAACGGCTCCCAGGTCCATGAGAAAGACTTTCCTAGATTATAAAACTGAGAAGAGGCTTTTTAAAAGTGTATGTCCTAAAGAGATAGAAAAAAATTACCTGAAGGAAAATCTCTGGGGAAAGTAAGATCTGGCATCTAAGACAGGAAGAAAGCTGTCTAAATTTTAGTACAGGTGAGGGAAATGTTCAAGTTATCTTATTCTCCACATAGAAATGTGTTGTGTCAATCATATGAAATTAAGCATATAGTCAGATATTTTAACTGCTTTTTTAAGGCATTGTTTTATCATTAATAAAGTGATAAAGAGGAAATCACATGTAAATGGAATGCATAAGGTGGTAATATGCATAACACCCTTTGCAGACTTTCTTTGAGACTTCTACAGTTGCATTTGCAAAATTGTTCTATAATTTTGTGTGTAAATATAAATACCTCTCTCTATCTCTATTCTCCATCAAGATTAACTCATGCCACTGTAGCATAATCTCCATTGCTTTATCAGGAATAAGTAAATCAATCATTACATAGTAATTAGCTTTAAAATAATCTTCCTTTTATAGCCTCATATACTTATTTACCACATCAACACCATTGTTTTACCTTTCTGGTGGATTCCCATAACTGTCTTGCCATATAATTCTACATCCACATTCTTGGCCCCAGTTCTCCTTTGGTGCCAAGCTGAACTACATTTTGCCTGCTTGCATGTGCCATTCTAATTGGTAGCACTGTCCAAGGAAAAGCATTTGCATCTAAGAAGTCTGAGTAAAAGATCCCTTTCCACCCACCACCTCTGCCTATGATGAAGAAAAGCGCTGTGCTCTACTGCCAGTGCCAGCATGCCTGCATGTTTACCGAAGTTTTATATATAGTCTCCAAGTAAAAAGTCTAAAGGATGAGTACTTTACAAGTGCTTTAACATAAACTGAAACCCAAATTCACCAGACTCTGTTGCTCACCAAAGCTTGTCAATTCTTCTTGCAAAATATATTACTGTTGTTTCTCGGTTTGTTTGTTTGCTTGTTTTTGTTTTTTGTTATGGTCAGTTCTACTGCCTTTGTCTAAACGTCACTCTTACTGGAGCAACCACATTCGTGGTCTTAGTTCTCATTTTCATTTCAAAGGGAATCATGCCACATATTGTTTAAAGTTTGCAGTGTGTGTGGGAGAAGTTGGGCCCAGATTCTTCCTATTCTATCAATTTGAACTCCTCAGTTTTCTTTTATCTCAACATCATTTTGCACATATTTATGTAGATCATTAGAAATTAATATAGTTATTCTAACCCAAAATGCTATCTTTCCAGTCTTAGCTTTAGCATGAAGGAAACAATGAATTGTTCATGTATTTAATCTTCATCTTCATTTAACCTTAAGGACATACTTTGATGACTAAAAAAGAAAAGAAAAGAAAAACTTGAAAAGTTGTCAATATCAGTTTTTGCTGTATTTAATTTGTATTTGTTTAAATGATTCCTTTTCTTTGTAGCTTCTAGCCAGACTATGCAATCACTATGAAAAGTCCATGACTCCTCAATCAGAATGAATTAAGGGATGATAGCATCATACTTCATTCAGAATGAATACATTCTAGACAAAGTAGTTGGTAAAATCATCATCTTTTCTTTTTATTGACCTGCTGGAAATGAAAAGTCCTCCTAAAAACAGGTGGTCCTGAAAATCTGTAGATAATTAAGTAAAATGAGGCTTGTTGACAAGTTGGCATAAAATGTGAATCTTTAATTATATTTTAATAGCAACTCTTATTATTTTACATAACTATGTTAGGTGGTATAATGTGAGATTAGGGGTTGCTAGTGCAGATTTTAAATTGTTTTTCTCAACATCTATAAAACTTCTAAGTTTATAAAAAAGTTTAGAAACCAAAGAAAGGCTTTTAGACACCCTCTCTATATATGTAGCCTGTTTATAGCTTTTATTATTTTGTAAAACCTAATTATTAAAAATACTATTATCAAGAATAACCGAATTGGAAAAATATGTCCAACTAAAATCATGACTAAAATCACTTCAATTAGAAACCCCATTAGCGTTGGGCAACCATAACATGTTGAAGAAAACAAAAATTGCAAAGAAATTTAGTCTCTTTAAAGACTATTGGTTAAAGATTTCAGTTTTGCCTTAACTTCAGACAATTATAATTGTTGTCTACATTTATTTATAAGTTTAATGCTTTAAATTACTAGTAAACCTATTTCTTTTAAATTCCATTTAAATTATCTTAAGCAGCTTATATAAATAAATTTCACTCCAAGCTTTTCCCAAAGTAATTTCAACCATCTGTGAAAATATTGTATCATATCATATCCTTCATTTATCCTAATTAGGTTTTATGTAATAAATCATCTGCTTGTCCAGTGAATGCAGTTTTTTCACAGACAAAAGAAATACATTCCTCAGTATCAAAATTAAATATATTTTAATTGATTATTTTTTAGTATTTAGTATTACTTTGAATGTTAAGAAATAATAAAAAATTAAGTTTCATTTTAAGGTAAAGTAAATGGTGAAACTAATGTTTGGTGAAATAGGCAACATTTTTTTTTTTTTAATTCTGGTGGAAGTTCTGGTGAATGGGTCTCTGTTAAAAGACCTATGCAAAGAGAACTATAAAGCATTGCTAAAAGAAATAGAAGACACAAAGAAATGGAGAGACATACCCAGATCATAGATAGAATCAGCATTATCAAAATGACCATCCTACCAAATGAAATATACAAATTTAATGCAATTTCAATAAACATCTCAATGACATTTGCTAAAGAAATAGAAAAAAATACTACTGAAATTTACATGGAATAATATAAAACTTCAAACAGCCAAAGTTCTCCTATCCAAAACTAGAGAGAATGGAGAGATTGTACTCCAGACACTAAATTACAATAAAGCTACAATAATTAAGACAGTATGATGCTGGAATAAAAGACACAGATCAAGAAACATAAGTGAAAGTTCAGAAATAAAGCCACATGTCTACTAACAACAGGTCAACTAATCTACAATAAAGGGGCAAAAAAATCATACAGTGGAGCAAGAATAGTCTATTCAATAAATGATGCTGGGAAAACTGAACTGCTACATGAAAAGGAATGAGTCCAGAATACTCCCACTCACCATACACAACACCCAATTTGAAATGGAGAAAAATGGAGCAAAACCATAAAATACATATAGGAAAACATAAGCAAAACACTCCATGACAATACCATAGAAACATCTTCCAAGATACATTTATATAAGCAAAGAAAATGAAGGGAAACATAGATTTCTGGGACTATATGAAACTGAAAGGCTTCTGCACAGCAAAAGAGACAATAACCAAAACAGACACCCATCCAAACTAGAAAAAAAAAATTTGCACTGCGGTCAACTGACAGGGATCTGATATCAAAGATCCACAAAGAACTCACACAAACTTAACAAAAGTGAAGCAAAAAGCCCAGTCAAAAAAATGGGAGAAGCACGTAAAAGAAACTCTTCTAAAGAAAATGAAAGGCAAGTGGCCAGTAGGAATATGAAAAAATGTTCAACATCACTTATAATCAATGAAATAAAGTCAAAGCCATAATGACATATCATTTTGCACCGGTAAGAATGGCCTACAACAACAACAACAAAAAAAAAAAAAAAAATGGGCAACAACATGTGGAGAAAAAAGAATGCATTGCACTGCTGGTAGAAAGCAAGTTAGCCCACCCACTATGGAAAGCAGTGTGGAGGACTCTCAAACTACTGAAAATGGAACCACCATTCCATCTAGCAATTCCACTTCTTGAAATCTGCCCAAGGATACCAAAACACTAATTCAAAAGGACACCTATACTTGGATATTTATTGCAGCACTGTTTACAACAGTTAGGATTTGGAAATAACCCAAATGCCCCAAACAGACAAATGGATAGGTAAGTTGTGGTATATGTACATAACAGAATATTATTCATCAATGAAAAAATAAAAACAAATTTGATACGTTTGTGATAACACAGTGGACCTGGAAGGAAGAGTGTAGCAGAAATAAGGCAGAAAGATAAAAAGAAATACTGGATGATCTCACCTATATGCTGGAGTAGGGAAAACAAAAGGATAGGGAAAATTTAAAACTGTTAGCAGAAAGAAAGTATAGATCAAGAGCAGGAGAGGTGTGTAAAATCAGGGAAGGGATGAAACACAGGTGACAAGGTTGTGGGAGAATCTTGAGATAGACAATGATGTAATATGTGCGTGTGGGTGCAATCAATTAAAAAATTAAATAAATTCTGCCTCTGATACTGTATAAGTTGTCATAGATTAATCATTATTCCAAGGGAGAAAACAGTCACATAAAATTATACATGTTCAGAATTAGAGCTCAGGACTTTTTCTGAAAACCTGGTTATTAGGTAACCAATCCAGTCCTCATAGGTGCAACATGATTGTATCAAAGAATGTCAGAGCCCTTGGAGTTTTAATTTTTTAATATAAAGAGACAACCACTTGACTTTCTCCCTACTCCTTCCTTCCCCCCCTGTCCCAGGGTGACATCCCCCTTTATCACCACCTCCTAGTCCCAGATGTGTCCACTCACACATGTAAACACCCCCTGGGCCCAGGCACATACATAATCATGGGGAGGGTGCAATACCACAAGTGCTGGCCATATACACTAATGGGGGGGAAAGCCTGAGCACTTAATTTACCCTACACTGGTGCCACTCTCCATCTTAGAGGCAACAGAATTTTTGATACTATTAACCTAAATTGCTATTTTGGAATGAGGTCTGTCTTTTTTCCAAAATAAAAGTAAGCACATATTTACCCCATAACTGAAAACATCCAATCCTAAAAATTTACCTTAGTAATAAAAATATAATACTTTAATTAATATCCTTATAAAAATGTTATGGAAACTTTATGCATAATAACCAAAATTGAAAATAGCTCCAGTAACACCAACAGGAGAAGAGATAAAAGACTGTCATGTAATCATATAGTGAAATACTACTCAGAAGTTTAAAAAGAACTACTCAGTATGTTCGAATCTCAAAAACATTGTGACTGAATGAAATCTTAGGCAAAGAAAATTCTGATTATATTAACTGAAATTTTAGAATAGGTAGGAAAAACCAGACTCTAGTTGTAAGTGGGAAGGGAAAACTGAAGGAAACTGTAAAGAAACATATAGACATTTTGTGGAGTTATGGAAACATTATACTTTGGTAGGATTCAGGGTTACACAAATCCAGTTTATGCATTTGTTAATGTTTATAGAAAGATCATGACTTGTGTGTTTCATTGTGTGTGTATTTTTAACTCAAAGATATAAATAACCTTAAGTAAAACCTGAACTTTAATGGTAGCCATGTTCAAGTGGATAGGGTGAAATATATTGTCTGAAAAAAAAATTGAAATGCATTAAAAATAAGATTAAACTGTTATGTTTCTTGACTGTGGTGCTTTGTCAAAGCTATACATCTATACACTAAAAAACATAACTTCTTCTGTTTGTAAATTATACCTCATTTTTTTCAGTGCTTTAGAATATAAATTAGATTCTTATGTGATTATGAATGCAAAATGATTTTAATTATAGAATCAAAGTAGATATCAAAGAGTTTGTGACACAAAAATTTAAAGTTTTCTGAGTATTTAAAATCTTTCTATAATAAACCATGGGGGAAAGTATTTCAATCTGGCAAGGTTGCATTGTTCTTATGCTTAAAATTTATATTAGCTTTCCGTTGCTTTTTGGGTATGGCTCTGGAATTATTAACATGGTATAAAAGTCCCACATCCTTGGTTCTCTTCCTGAGCCTTAAATCTCATGGAAGATCATTTCCTCCTCACATGCAGTTATCCAATCATTTCGTGCTTTGTCAGCTTTTACAAAATTGCAGAGCTTTCTTCCCAAGGACTTTGTAATTAATAATGGTGTAAAAATGTGATTATCTGTCTTCCAGCAATTTTTAAAAACCACTAGATCATGGTCAACTAATATATGTAAGCCCATACCTCCATACCCAGCACTTGGCCAAATGTAAGTACTCATTAGTTTTTTATCAAAATATATATGAACACTAGCTGATGAGACAGTCCCCTGACTCATTTCAAAGCAAATCATGAATTTTTAGTGTGGTCTAGCCATTGATTTTTTTTAATAGCCTCTTATTTATGTAAGAAGGATAGTGATATTACACAATGAAAAGGAAATCATGATGATACAGGAAAGATTTTTCAAAAAGTATCAATTGGCAAAGTATTCTAGGTTTTTTATCTATTATTTTTTGACAAAATAAATGTTTCTGACAAGGATTTTCAGCTGATTATGAAGTTTGTTTTAATTTGTTTTTGAGCACATATAAGTAGATGTTGATTTGATTAAACACTACTTTCATTCAAATCAAATTTATTTGCTTGTAACATGGCATAGGATAACAACAAATTTGCATTTTTACATGAAAGACAATGTAAGTTTTTCCAGAGAACAGGTGAAAGAATAGAAAGTAGAAAGAGGTTAAGGGTGTTATGGTTAATTTAAAATGCTTTGTAGATAAGTCTCAGTGCTATTAGCACTGATTAATACTCTTGTAATATCTATCCTTAGTTCAACTAGGACAATAAAGGACAGTGAAGTCTCTATTTTCATTAGTAAACTTGGTACATTAGTAATTGCAATAAGCAGGTATTACTCTATTAAAAAAAATCCAAAAATTGTGCATGTAGGTATGTGTGTATAGATATATGTATATGTTTACATATATATTACATATATACATATAATTACATATATACATATAATTACATATATATGTACATATACATATAATTATCAAGTAATCTTTCAATTGAAATGTGAGACCTTAAAGACAGTTTCAAAATTTTCTGTAGTTATATGTTGAGTTTACTGATTTATAAAATATGAAAGTTTAATATTCTTGTAACATGAATTAAAAAATCATCAAAAATTTGTAATATCTCAGAGATTGAATTATAGTGGTGAAATACAAGAAAAGTTTCTTATCTTGCTAAGTAAGTCTGCAAAATAACTCACAATTAGTAGTATTAAAAAATATACACACTTTAATTCACATTACACTATCTGTAATAACTACATATTTTTCCACTGGCTGCAAATGAGGTGCAGGGTGAACTTCTAAATTGAACACTTAGCTGTACAGTTTAAGTTCCAACAGATTTCATATGGAACTGCATGAGTGAGCCAAGTTTAACCTAGATGAGGTGATTCCAGATAAGGGATACAGGGAATTGTATTTGCAGGACTTAAGAATAGAGTCTAAGATATTTGCTCAAAGTAACTTCCTTTTATTCCTCTATTTTGCCAGAGCGCTGAGAAAAAGCAATAAAGACACCAGTTCTCAAATGAATAATTCCGTCTATATAGTCTGCTAAATATAAAACTAACAACCGGTGTGAATAAAGTTTACTTTTTCTCAAAACAACAGAGATACCCTCATTAGAAATAAGGCTGATACTCACATACAAATCTTTGTTTTCAGTATGTTGCATTTTAAAGCAAGTAGAAAGTGGTTTGCCCATGATAGATTTTATAATGGGTTACCAAAAATCTCTCAGCATCTAAAGCATGATTGAATTATAGCCACTATTTTGTTGAAAATTCTTTGCCCAGAAAATCAACTGTTTAGTTCCTAGGGTGTGATCAGACTCATGGCCACAACTTACACTAAATTAAATTAATAAGATACTGAAATGCAAAATAGATTATTCATTTATAGTAAGAATAATGACTATTCTGACCCAAATGCACATATTGCCATGCTCAAAATATGCTTTCTCTATGCCATAATTATACAAAATCTAAACATAAATGTGCTTAATATCCAAAGAATTAGGCCAAAATATTGGATAATATTAAACAGTTTCTCTCAGCTATGGCATTATTTCCCTAAAAAGATACAACCTGGTTCAACAGTATTCATTCTGGTCATTGATCAAAATATACCCTCTGCTATCTAACACTGAATATTGAAAACAAAATTGGTTTTGCCCATTATTTTCTACTTCCCTACAACAACAAAATAGCTGCCTTCAAATATGGTTATAAAATTACGTTAACCTTTGTGGTATAGGGAATTTAGTCTAAACTAGTAAACACTAAATACAACTATACATATCTTTAATTTCACCATTAGTAAATTCTTTATTTCTAAATCTTTTTAAAAGAAGGGTTTGAAAGAACATCTTATACTACCACTCATGTCACAATATTTAGCCCTATGGAAAAATTTTAGGCATATAAATATCCTATTCTCCCTATAATGAAATTTGGTTTGGAAGATACCTTTTTTCCACCTGACTTTGACATTATCATCTCTGACTAATCTTACTCCATGTAAGTTTTTAAGTGTGCCAAGAAAGGATTCTTTGACCAAGGCAGTGATAGTAATTGTCAAAAAGATATCAGATTTATCAAGTAAGGTGGGGTTTGGCTCTTTAGAATGAGAAACTGTATTTCTGCAAAGTATTCACAATTGTCCTTTATTAAGAAAATTCCAGAATTAGAATCTCGGGAAATCTAGTTTAAACAAAGCTACATATTCTATGTTCAGGTACATGTTTCCAAGTCCCTAGTAGAAGGTCAAGTAATACGTAGTCTATTTTACCATGGAACTCTGTTCTTGTGGAACATTCACTAACAGCCAAAGGAACATCAAACAGTGACAATAAAATATAAATACAAAAGTCAAATTGTATAGAAGAAATATATAGAAGACTTTAGATCTTCTTTATCACTATTTTTCTATTTAAGAAAATTGTAGAGATGATAGAAGGAAAAACAGTTAATAGGTAAATTTAATTCTAATAGCTATATTGGAACCAGCAATATGCCACTACCTCAGTGGCACTGGTTTATTGTGTGACCTCTAGCAAACCTATGTAAAACTATATATGCTGTTTTATTGATTTGCAATTGCACACATTCCTGCAATCCTATGAATACTTAATGAATACTTAATGAATCAGAATCTCCATGGATGAACCACAGGACCATAGATTTCAGATAGACAAAATATTAAATCTTCATCACATTTGATGTTGAAAATTACGGAATTGGGCTCTCTATTTAACTTAGATCCAATGTTTTAGGAGATCTGATAGACCATTCACAATACCACAGTATTTAGTTATTGTCTTATTCAAAGGAGAAAAACTTTATAAATGAAAATAGTAGATAGATGTAGGTGGATGATGGATGGATGGGTGTATGGAAGGGTGAATGGATGGGTAGATGGATGATGGATGGATGGATGGATGGATGGATGGATGGATGGATGGATGGATGGATGGATGGACAGTGAGATCCCTCCCATCTCCACGCTTTCATTCACATTATATAATAAGAGTGCAGGACACACATCAGAATTTTAAACTACACTGATTATATGTACCAAATGGAGAAAAATATACTTTCATATTTCTTTCCTCTTTCCTATTTCCAAGAGAACTATAAAGACACCAAAGTTATATCTAAAAGTAAACAAACTTTGAAATTAGATTATGTGGGAAAAAAAGAAGAAATGAAATTTCTAGTTATTCAAGGATAACCTAAAAGAAAATGGAGCATTGATCAGTTTAATCTTTCCTTTCAGCATTTACTTCACTCAAACTGAAGTATTACACTTTCAATTGTTAATTTTGATACTCTGTCACCTCACATCTCTATAAATTTAGCTATATATACATATCTCAGTAATGTGTCCATTTATATTCCCTTCACTTCTTCAAATATTTGCTTTCCTGTTTTGTTATCTGAAATTTTGTGATTTTTGTATTGATGGAAGCTGAACCACTATAATTAGACCTGAGCATACCTCTTTTCTGTCTATTCTCAATCCCGAACTTGTTATTGTTAGCTTTTTTAATCTCAATTAAATAAGTTGGCTGAAGTGAATATTGTTCTACAGTTCTCTTAACTAAAAGAGAAAAAGCATGTTTGAAAACCATATTTACTAAATTTATAGTTATTGTTTTCATTCTATGAAAATTGCCTAATGTTTAAGAGCACTGTTATTTAAATGAATCGTTGGTGAAGTTAAGATCTGTTCTTGGTTCAAATGCAAATAAGCCAATTATAAAGGTGCTTGACTATAAATATGAAATATGTCACTTATTCTTCAAATGACTGTTACCTCTATAATCATAATATTCATCGATAACATTAATTGAAAAATCACTGTAGCTTAGCATTATATTAATACGGAATATGCATTAATTAGTCTTTGTAGTAGTTCATTTAAGTATATTGGTGTTATTCCATTTTTTAAAATTGTGAAAGTGCATTCAGAAATTTCAATTTGTACAAGGTTATATAGCAGTCCTGAGCATTCTACATAATAACAAATCTATCCAAATTCTTATTAAGAAAACAGCATAGCAAACCATAAACTATTGAAAATTATTCTAATAACTTTAGGTCACAGCTAGAGTTGACTGCTTTCCAAAGCATATCTACATATCTTTGGCATTTTTCTTTAGCTAGAATTATTACCTCAGTTAGACAGTTATAATGGCATCACTATAACATCCACTGTGGGACACATCTACTCTATACTTTTCTAGTATCCAGCTCCATTTTATGGGAAAATACCTTTTAAAGCACTTATCTTGGAAATGTTATCAAAATCAGACTGAAAACCAAAGGAAAACTCAACCCAAAAGAATACATTGCATCCTTTGTCACAAAAAAAATTTTCTTCTGTGGGTCTCAGGAATAGAAAATGATAAAATGAATCATAAAGATTGATCTTTCTAGAAAAATGTGTACTTGAGGCAGAGCTGTTCTCATACCTCTCTTGTTCTTTTCCTTCAATTCAGGCAGTTTCTGTTTCATCCAAAGAACTCCAAATGAAACATCCGGGAAATTATAAGTGTTTTATTTTGGTTGATGAGTCAATGATGTGGGTACAGAGACTGACGATGTCCAGTCTCTGCTTCAGCTGCACCAGGGTGGGGGTGTCTGACTTGTATTCACAGTACTGCTCATCTCTTCTTTCTGAAACTTCAGATCTGAGACTTTGCAATAAAAATCCCACCAGTGTATTTCATGAGGTCAGTATCAAGGACTAGAAGAGAGGGGGTGCAGTCCCAACCATTGTATATGTACTTACCAGGGACCAGACCTGTATTTGCAGTAGCCCAGCTAGTTTGCTAGCATTTTCCCAAGGTCAAGGGTGTGTGTCTCCACATTGCTTTGTTCTTTTCTCCCCAGGGCTCCTAGCTGAGCCGGCAACTCATCCATCTTATCCCTAACCCTCTTCTCCATTCATAGCTTCCACATATTTCTCTTCATCCATCCCTTATTCAATGAAGTATGGTTCTCCTCTGAGTGCCCCCTGTGCATTCTGCATTGGTTTCTTCTAAGAGTTGTTTCAGTTTCACTCCAAAGCTTGGGACTATGTGTGTAATTTCACATTGGTGAATGGTAAGCACATTGCTCAGGAATGAACAGAAAAGTCTCCTCTGTCACTATCTTGGTGAGGTCTCCCCTATTTTATACATTATTGTTCCAAGAATACATTCCCAAAAGGCAAATTGCTTTTATTAGAATGCTCCACTTGGAAAATTGAAATTCGACATAGTAGACTTTTGTATACACTGTGCTTTTTTATATAGCTATCTTCTTATTTTATCTCATAAAACTAAGCTGCCTTCACAAAATAGCAGTCTATGTGGCTAAGGGGTGACTAGGGGGTGCCTTAACATTCAGTTTCTAATGAAATATATCTTCTCTCTTCCTAGCTTGCAGATGGTGACCATCTTATTACGTGTTCCCATGGCCTTATCTTTGGGAGAGCAAGTTCTGTAGTATCTCTTATAAGGGCACAAATTCTGTTATATATTCTCACTCTTATTACATCATTTAACCTCAATTATCTTCCAAAGGCCCCTATCTTCAAATAGCATCAGATTGGAGCTTAAGGCTTCAATATACTAACTTGGTGTGTGTGGTACAAACATTCAACCATAACAGACGCACACTATACCTAAAATCACATTTGCAGATTTGCAGAGTGAACAATAAAAATACAATTCTATAATCAACAATACCCACAGGAAAACTAGCCAAGCTTCCAAACAAACAACATTGTTTCTGCTCCAAGTTTCTAATTCTGAAAAAGTCAATCCCATTTCTAAAATTGTTGCATATGTTGGACAAAGATAATATAAATCAGGAGATTTTTCTCATTCAATTCAGGACAAGAATTCCTACAAACTATTATGGGTTATGGGGACTGTAATGCACCCTATTACTTTTAAGGTTGTAATGTTAAAGTGCAATGCTTAATGGCACTGATACTTCTTTCAGTTCCCTTATGTTCAGCTGTGTTGAGCATAGTAATAGTTAGTGATAATGTATTGAATGGACCTAATCTCTGGTTAAGAAAAAAAAAAAAAGACAGAACAAAGAAACTTATACTGTAAATTTAGATGTTACTTATTCTTATTTTTTGTTAATATATTTTAAGATTGAATTTTTATCTTAAATTTTTCACTGGAAAAGAAACTAAGCTGGAATTTTTAAACTTTACAATGTTATAAAATATACAGAACACTCATCTTTCCTTTTTAATTGTAAACTTGATATGATTTATCAAATTATGAGTGTGTGAAAGGGGAACATGTGTTAAAATAATAGAGGCCTTCAAGCTGTTTTCAAAGGTATGGATTTTTTAAATATACTTTATTGTTGAGCCAGCGAAGACTTCAGTCAAGCCATTTGGTCATAAGGACAGTCATAAAATTATAAATTACTGAATATTAAATAGATTGTTGTGTGAAATGTCACAAAGTTCTAGATTCAAAAAAACGCTGGAGGAAAATTTTAATAACAATTTAAATGAAGCGTTTAAGTAAGAGTACATGGACTCTTATGCTTCCCTCCATAACACTTTAATATTTCCATATTGCTTTTTAAAATGATTATTAATTTTTTATTTTAGCACAGTTTAAGTATGTAATAGTCAGCTGAATGATCTTAGCAGAAGATCTATTTGTAATTATAACATTTTATAATTAGCAGAAATGTTCCACATCCTTGCCAGCATTTGGCTTGGTGTTTTAAATTTGAAGAATTAAACATGTGTAGTAGAATATTGTTGTTTTATTTTTCATTTTTTAAAGAAATAAGGTAACTTAATTTACAACACTGGATAAATTTTAGGAGTCCAAATGTATACCTTTTTAAATGTGTGAACTCACACCAGATACACCACCAAAGATATCATAACACTCCATCAATGTTCAATTGACTCTTTTCTTTTTTTTAATTCATTTTATTGATTTGTCACAATTTTGCATTAATTGATCCCTCCTCCCTCTGTATCCCTCCTCCATATCACCCTCCAGTCACTCCATCTCCCATTTTTCTGTGTTGGTTATTTGGCCCGTTGTTCTTTCCCATATCTGGTAAATGTGTTTTTTTGGTTTTTTTTTGTTTGTTTGTTTGTTTGTTTGTTTTTTACCCCGGGGCTCTTCCACTTCACTAACATTTGTTAACTATCCTGATCTTTTGTGCTCTTCACCTCCCCAACCTACTTCCCCCTCCTGCTCTCTCATTCATTGGTTCAGTCCCATTGGTTGTTTTCATTTTTTTCTTGTTTGTTTGTATTTCCCTATATCCATCAAATAAGTGAAACCATCCTGTACTTCCCATTTTTTTGACTTATTTCTGCTAATATGAGTCGATTTCCATCCAGGTTGCTGCAAATGACATGTGTTTGTCCTCCTTAATGGATGCGCAGTATTCCATTGTGTATATGTACTGCAATTTTTTTAGCCAATCATCTGTTTTGGGGCATTTGGTTTGTTTCCAATTCTTTGCAACTGTAAACAGGGCTGCAATGAACAGCACGTACATGTGTCCTTTTGAATTAATGTTTTCATGTCCTCTGATTAAATTGCCAGTAGTGGGATTGCTGGGTCGAATGGTAAGTCCACTTTCAATTGTTTGAGGGTCCTCCACACAGTCTTCCATAGTGGCTGGACCGGTTTGCACTCCCAACAGCAGTGTAAAAGAGTTCCTTTTTCTCCACATTCATGCCAACATTTGTTGTTATCTGTTTTATTTATATGAGCCATTCTTACTGGTGTAAGATGGTATCTCAGTGTGCTTTTAATTTGCATTTCACTGATTATTAGTGATGTGGAACATTTTTTCATATGCCTATTAGCTATCTGTATATCCTCTTTGGTGAAGTGTCTTTTTAGTTCTTCTCATTTTTTGATTGGGTTTTTTGCTTTGTTTTTTTGAGCTGTAGGAGCTCTTTGTGGATCTTTGTTATCAGACCCTTGTCACTTGTCTGGAGAGCAATAATTTTCTCCCAATCAGTTGGGTTTCTTTTTCTTTTGTTTATTGTCTCTTTTGCTGAACAGAAACTGTTTAGTTTTATATAGTCCCAGCTGTTTATGTTTTCCTTCATTTTTTTGCCAGCTGTAGTTGTTTCCCCAAATGGATTTCTGAGGTGAAATTCATGAAGGGTTTTGCCCAGGTTTTTTTCTATGTATTTTATGGTTGCAGGTCTCACTTCCAGGTCCTTTATCCATTTTGAGTTAATTTTTGTACAGGGTGTGAGGGTGTTGTCCTGGTCCATTTTTTTACAAGTTTTGATCCAGTTTTCCCAGCATCATTTACTGAAGAGGCTATCCTTGTTCCAGGGTATGTTTTTTGCCCCTTTGTCAAAGATTAATTGACTGTATATGTGTGGTTTTATTTCTGGGTATTCAATTCTGATCCATTGGTCTATCTGCTTTTGTACCAATGCCACTCTGTTAAAAGTATTATGGCTTTGTAGTACAGTTTGAAGTCTGGAATAGTAATATCTCCATTCTCTCTTCTGTTTGTCAAAAGGGTTTTGGCTATTCGGGATCTTTTATTGTTCCATATGAATTTCAGTAAATTTTGTTTTATCTCTTTAAAATATGTCATTGGGATCTTTATTGGAATTGCATTAATCTGTAGATGGCCTTTGGTAGTATGGCCATTTTGATAATATTGATTTTCTCCAATCATAAAGGTATCAAGTTAGAAATCAACAATGAGAAGAAAATAAGGACAGTAAACACTACATGGAGACTGAACAACAGGCTTCTGGGAGATCACTGGGTAAAAGAGGAAATCAAAGAAGAAATTAAAACCTACATGAGGCAAACGACAATGAAGACACAAAGTTCCAAAATGTGTGGGATGCAGCAAAAGCAGTACTACAAGGAAAGTTCATAGCAATACAGGCCCAAAGAAAAAGAATTGAAACAGCCCAAAGAAATACTCTAATCTCCCAACTTGAGGACTTAGAAAAAGAGCAACAAAAAAATCCAAAACCCAGCAGAAGACAAGAAATAACAAAAATAAAAGCGGAGATTAATGAAATAGAAACCAAAAAGACCATCGAGAAGATAAACAAAACAAAAAGCTGGTTCTTTGAAAAAATAACTAAAATTGACAAACCCCTGGCAAGGCTTACAAAGAAGAGAGAAAACTCAAATAAACAGGATCATATATGAAAAGGGAGTTATTACAACAGACCCAGCAGAAATCCAAAAGATAACTAGAGACTACTACGAACATCTATATGCAAATAAATACAGCAACCTGGAAAAGATGGAGAAATTCCTGGAACAATACAGTCATCCAAAATTGAACAAAGAAGAAAGAGAAAACGTAAACAGGTCAATCACATGCAGTGTAATTGAGGCAGTCATCAGAACTCTCCCTAAAAACAAGAGCCCGGGTCCTGATGGTTTTACAAATGAGTTCTACCAAACATACAAAGAGGAACTAATACCAGTACTATTAAAACTCTTTCAAAAAATTGAGAAAGAAGGAAAGCTACCAAATACCTTCTATGAAGCAAACATTACACTAATTCCAAAACCAAAAATAAAGATAGTGTAAAGAAAGAGAACTACAGACCAATCTCCCTAATGAACATAGATGCAAAATTTCTAAACAAAATCCTATCAAACCGAATCCAACATTGCATAAAAAACATCATTCATCATGACCAAGTAGGATTTATCCCAGGGATGGTTCAACATTCAAAAATCAATCAACATAATCCACCACATCAACAAAGAGAAAAACAAAACCATATGATTATATCAATAGATGCGGAAAAAGCATTCGATAAAGTTCAGCATCCTTTCATGATGAAAGCCCTGGAAAAAATGGTATAAAAGGAACATACCTGAACATAATAAAAGCTATATATGACAGACCCACAGCAAATATCATCCTCAATAGGGAAAAACTGAAACCATTCCAATTAAGGTCCGGAACCCGGCAAGGATACCCACTCTCTCCACTCCTTTTCAACATAGTTCTGGTAGTCCTAGCTAGGGCAATAAGACAAGAAAAAGACATAAAAGGAATCCGAATAGGGAACGAAGAAATAAAGTTATCATTATACGTAGATGATATGATTCTCTATGTAGAGAACCCAGAAAAATCGACAGAAAAGCTGATTGAAATAATAAACCGATTTGGTAAGGTAGCTGGATACAAAATTAACACACAAAAATCAAAAGCATTCATATATGCAAAGAAGCAATCAGAAGAAAAAGAAACTAGAAAAAACACCCCATTTACCATTGCACCAAAGAAAATCAAATACTTGGGAATTAACCTAACAAAATATGTAAAAAACCTATAAAAAGAAAACTATAAAACATTCTTAAAAGGAAGAGAAGATGATGTAAAAAAAAAAATGGAAAGACATTCCCTGTTCATGGATCGGAAAAATCAATTGACTCTTTTCTATTTATTCTTTCCATTCACAACCTCTTCCCCTTTAAGAACTACAATTTTGTTGCCTGAGTCAAAGCATCTTGTCTTTCCTTTCTTTTGTTTGATTGCTTGCTTTGTTTCTTTATATTCTGCATTTGAGTAAAATCATTCAGAATTTGTTTTTTCTCTTTCTGACTTATGTTTTTTATCATAATCCTTTCAAATTGCCTCCATGGCCTTGCAATTTCATCTTTTTATATCACTCATCTTCCTTTTTATGTGTATAAGTTAGATTATATATAATTACATGTGTATATATGCACAGCTATTCAAAACATATATGCTATATATGTTCATTGGAACACTAGTCAAAGAAACCAAATCATGGACACACCTCTAAGTGTCCAGTCATCAATAATTGAACAATGACAACATATATCTACAATATGTACATATAAATATAATGTGTATGCCTGTATAATTATATACACGTGTTGTATATGTTGTATACATGAGTACATGTTGTAGAAATACATGATGCACAAATATGTGATGGATGTGTGCATTTGATAATCATAAATTGAATTGTACATATATACATCTTTATATATAGTATATATAAGTGTGATATATATACATATATATATATATATATATATATATATATATATACACACTCCATTTTCTTTATCCACTCATCCACTGAAAGGAATTTAAAGGTTATTATGGACATCATGAATAGTGCTGCAGTGAACACTGGGGTACGTATATCTTTTCCAATTATTATTGTCATATTCTTTGGTTAGATACCAAGAAGTAGAATTGTTAAATCATGCATCCCCTATTGCAAACTTAGGGAAATTCCTCAAAATATCATTGTTGTTTTCTTTTGTAATGCCCTAGTAGCATGTGTTGTTGAGTATCTTTGCATATGCTTATTTGGCATCTGTGTTTCTTCTCTGGTATAATGTCAGTTCAAATTCTTTTTCTATTATTTGTTTTCTTTGCTGTGTATTAAGAGCTCTTTGTATATTTTGATACTAGTCCTTATCAGTTAAGCCTTTGGTATAAATTTACTCCTAGACTTGCTTGTAGAATTAGTTTCTAAAATACTTTTTTATATTTTTCTAGAGAAATGTAAGCTGTATATTTCTAAGAGTGATGAATTATTTAGTTCATAGGACTAAAGTTAATGACTCATCAAGTTTGTCTGATTAAATAAGTTAATTGTCAAAAATACAGTGTCTGGCATATAAGAAATATTCATATATGTCAGTTATATTTTTATTGCTTCCATCTAAATAGTGTGATGTTTAGATAGAGTATTTATGCAGACAAATCTTTTCTCATAATATAATTCTCATCAGACTAACAGAAATAGTAAATTTGATAAAGTTTTATGACATACTTCCCTTTTGTTGAAAGTAATTTGAAAGAATATTTAAAAAAATGTCTAGACCTGATAGTTTGTGCTCAAGCTTTACAAAGAAGCTCATCTTATAATGCTAATATTAAAAAATAAGGTCTCACTTAAAGTTGATTGGATAGTTATATTCATTTGCAGTTTCATAAATATCAAGCAATGATCACACTGTATTGACAAGCAAAAGTGTTTATGAACATTGATCAATATATGGTTCAGAAAAAAAGAAAATTTCACATATTTTATTTGTAAATCATTCACAATGTATTTTATTTACTTTTTCATGAGTGTTTTTGCTTTAGAAAAAAATCAATGTTTTGTCATCAAAGTGCTTATCTTCTGCTTTCCAATGACCTCAATTTATTTCTGGGTGTCCCTATTAATATAGATATTGAATAAAAACACTAAAAAATGAAATTATTTCTGCTAGAGAAAATTATAGTTCAGTGATGTGAAAAGGGACAAGGGAGATTGATTACTCTCAAATATCACCGAAGCCCCCACAGAAAATAACCCCAAATATTCCAACTTTGCTTGAAATTCTGCCCTAGATTTCCCTGGGTTACAGATCAGTCATTTCCAACCTTTGTGGGGTGGAGTTATAAAAGTAGGAATAAATGTCAAGACAGATGCAAATTTGAGCCATACTTTGCACACTATCTTGAATGAAAATAAAAATGAGCAAATGTTTTCAAAAGGCAAGCAGCATCTTTAATACTTTATTTTAAAGGAAAATTTAGACATCAATTTATAGAATGTGTTAGGGGTATGTGGAATGAAAATTGAGAAATCAATAAATAATACTCCTGTAATCTACCAAAGAGCATAGATGCTTTACCTCTAAGGAGGAACTCAGAGGAGAGCTATGAAGCATGTGGAATGTGCTGACTTTGGCAACTGGTTGATCATGAAAGAATCAGGAAATAGGAAATGAAATTAAAGATTGCTGAGCTTTCTAATATGGTTCCTTGAATGACCAAAGTTGTCACTAGCTGATAATTTTTTCTTCATTAGTGAGAACAAATATATTCAGAATGTGAGGCAGACCAGTGATTTAACATAACAGAATACGAAAACTATCTAATATGATCTCAGACCCCCCACTATAACTAATGAGTTTTGGTATCTTATCAAAAAAGAATACACTAAACAGCTGAAAGACTATAAAAATCCTTCACTTTCTAGCTGCCTCTTGAGTAAGGTCACATTTTCTTCATTGATAATGAACTTAATCCAAATAATATAGGCAGTACAGGGTTGAAGTTTAACACATTTTAAGTCCCCAAAATGTTACAATTCAGAAACCCATTTCTGGACACAGTTATAGCAGGCAAAAATAATGAAGGAAAACAAACAGCTGGGACTACATCAAACTAAAAAGCTTCTGTACAGCAAAAGAGACAACAGAGAAAACAAAAAGAAACACAACCAAATGGTAAAAAATCTTTGTCCTCCATAAAAGTGATAAGGATCTGATAACAAATGTACACAAAAAACTCACACAACTTAACAAAAGCAAAGAAAAAAGCCCATTAAAAAATGGGAGAACAACTGGTAAGACACTTCTCCAAAGAGGAAATACAAATGGCCAACGGGCACATGAAAAAATGTTCAACATCATTAACAATCAGGGAAACACAAATCAAAACCACAATGAGATACCGCTTTACATCAGTAAGAATGGCCCACATCCAAAAAACAGGCAACAAGAAGTGCTTGCATGGATGTGGAGAGAAAAGAACACTCTTACACTGCTGGTGGGAATGTAAACTGGTTCAGACACTATGGAAAGCTGTGTGGAGGACCTTCAAACTAATGAAAATAGAACTACCATTTGACCCAGCAATTGCTCTTCTGTGAATCTACCCAAAGGAGACCTCAATACTTACACAAAGGGACACCTGTGCTCAGATATTTATTGCAGCAATATTTATAAATACAAGGACAGGGAAACAACTCAAATGTCCCAAACCAAATAAATAAATGAAAAAGATGTGGTATATATACACAATGGAATATTACTCATCAATTAAAAATGACAAATTTGACTAATTTATGATAACATGGATGTATATAAAGGAAATCATATTAGCAGAAAAAAGTCAGAAAGTAAAAGACAGAAACCAATTTGTTTCACTAATATATGGGATATAGGCAAAACAAGCAAAAGGCCAGAAGGAAAAGTCCAAACAAGTTAACAACCAAAGTACACAACTGGGGGAGGGGGAGGGGAGATGGGAGGGAACAATCAGGGAGGGAAGGTAGTGGATGATCCCTGGGGAAAACAAAGATGTGAAATATATATATATATATATATATATAATAAATTCCCCAAAATATTGGAAAGTATTTGGAACATAAACTTTAGCTATGTCCATTTTATAAAATTTGTGGGGGAAATTCTATTTCAAGGACAAAGAGATTTTATTATGTAGAATATGAATTATTGTCCTAAGTTCCAACTAATGGAATGGAAAATGGAAATCATCAAAAACATGTATAAAATAAAATGGCAGTACATTGATCCACTTTCTTAAAAATATTGACATGAAATATTCTTAAATTTAATAATTTAGAGCTCAAAAGAAGTCCATTGTTCTTTACTCACCGATGCAATGTGAATCACACACTCTTTCTACACATACTCTTTCTACCCACACCCTGTTCAACATGCTAAATGTACCCAATGTTTATTTCACACAAAAAAATAAAATAAGCATTATTTATTTCCTTTCTAAAGAAATGGTGAAAAGTTTATGCAGACTATTCGTATAATTTCTGGAAATCAATTACTTTTAATACAATCCCCCCAAATACCTTCTCTTAGGGTACAGAAAGCCACCTAAGACACCTGATAAAATATATATTCTTGTGTTCAACTTTTCAAATTCTGACTCAGTAAGTCTAGAAATCTATACTTTTAATGAGGTCCTCAAGGAGTTTCAATGCCTTGTGTTCCCTGTACAACAGAGAAGTGACACCCTTAATATCAACTTTGGTTGCTTTAAGCTGTCTTTTAGTGCTTTGTTTTGAAGCTGTAGTTTGAGTGATAAATTAGCAAGCATCCCCATTTATTTTCACTATGCTTGCAATCTTGTAAATATGTCCACTATTTATTTTCTACAACATGCCTTTCTATGAATTTTGGCCAATCTTAACTGCACATGCTAAGGTTGGAATATTGGGGCTGAGGCACATTAGTGTCACACCATATCTGCTGCCTATAACTTCTTCCAATAGTAGCAAAATAACTCACTTCTTATGAAGAGCATATCAAATTGTATAAAATAGTGAGAAAGAATTGGAAAGATTGCAGTTATTATTTTTCTATGCTGTGGCTTTTGAATTTTAATGTGTCTAAAAGATTTTTTCGAGTAAAAGCAAAAAGGTGAATATATTATTTTTACAGATCCCAAAATTATATATATATGTGTGTATGTGTGTGTGTGTGTGTGTGTGTGTGTGTGTGTGTGTGAGGTGAACTACAGCAATGTCCACCCACTCAGATCTTTCTCTGTGTGTAGCAAACCATTGTAGAAGAAACAATGCAGAAAATTGACAAATATCTTCCTGGGTAACTTGATGTATTATTTTTAAGTCTTTTGTATTCTTTTGTCACTCTTCTTAGAGTATGCCTCCCCAAAAAACTGAAGCTACCAAAATGTTAAAAAAAAAAAGTAAAGTCACCACATAATCACCTGAGACCTCAAACTCAAAAACATTCTCTAGCTCTGTGATTCTTTGCTCATCCTCTGAACAGGTGCTGATTTGCTCTGACTCATCAGACACAGTTAGAAAAGCTCAGCTGATAAATACCAACACCTTCCTCTGTCATTAGCAGTGACTGCCAGAATAATGAAACATCTGGCATCTTTTTTACTGATTAAATAGGTCATTTCAATGACCTGTCACCTAACCCATTAACAAAGACCTAAGTCTACACCATTCCCCCCCTTTCAGTCATATATTACAGGTGCTGGGTCATTGTAAAGGTGTTGGAATAGAAATATGCTTAAATAAGTTTCGACTTATTATATTCAGTAAGGAAAATAAAAGCAAAATTCAAAAGGTTTTAAACATTGAAAAAAATTCAATGACGAAAATAAGATTGCTACTAATTTAACATTTGAGGACAAGCATTAACAGTAAATGAATAAATTTAACATGTTCTCATGTCTAAAACTAAATAAAATGTGAACAAATATCTAATTTATTAAAACTTTAGTATAATAAATTAGAAGCTAGAGATGGTTTTATTTTTGCTTCTTAAAGTACTAAATAAATTATTGCTGATAAACTAGAATGCAAACATTTTCTGAAGAGTTAATGGAAGGTTTTCTGGAATGTTAGAAAGAAATCATGCTCAGGTATAGTAGGATGCTAAAGGAAAGTCTTT
Organism: Uropsilus gracilis; assembly: GCA_004024945.1. Taxonomy (NCBI): domain Eukaryota; kingdom Metazoa; phylum Chordata; class Mammalia; order Eulipotyphla; family Talpidae; genus Uropsilus; species Uropsilus gracilis. The sequence continues at coordinate 36,363 of PVHY01005683.1, read as the reverse complement.
ATCTCAGTATTATTATCTCTTACATGCAAATTAAAATTTCTAGTAGATTTAATAAACAATCTTGAAACATAATAGTATAATAGCATATGACTCATTCAGGAAAAAAATATCCACACATGAATTTCAATATGATGGAATTTGAGCCCTTTGTTACAGCTGAGGAAATATATCAGCAAGCGAGAACTCGTGTTAAACTTTCGGCAAATCATTGCACCGGGGGAATTTATGGGCATTTATAAAGGAAGTAGAAGATATTTTACCACCCTTATAAAAACAATGCTCCTGAACTTGAAAAATCCATGTAAGTTCTGGTCATCTGGTTCTAGCCATCACTCCCTACAATGATAAAATGGGCTTGGAAAAGAAACAGAAATGATGAATGATAAAGAAAAACAAGACAACCGGACAGTATGGTTTCATCAGTAGATTCAAAAGTTGTGTTTTCCTACATATAGAAACAATGACGATGAGACTGAATTATGTAGAACAAATCATGAAACAAATAGCCAAGTGAAATTTTCCTTCTGATGTCAAAAGTAGAAAAATAGCTATTTCATACTTACGGTTACTAAATATGTTTTATAGAAACACTGTTAGTTCATTGTTATCTCATAGTTAACATTCCAAAAGTTTTCACTAAAAAATAAAAATGTTTTGTGACATATCTCAGACTTTCAGGTAATCTATAGAGAAACCTGACAACGAGGATGCTGACCTGGAACAGTGTGACAAGTTTATGTGACAGTATTATATAACTAATATTGAACAGGTGGCAAGTTAAGTTTTCATTAAAACCTAGTAGGAAGGTGAATAGAGATTCCCAAAATTTGTTTCATGGTTACTAGTTACATTGAATATTAATATTTATTATTGGAACATAAAATTTATGACATTGGAACATTAAATTTACTGTGACCAAATAAATTTAAGAAATTCTAAGATAAACATGTAGTAAAGGGTTCAACACTCTTAATTTGCTAAAATGTTTTATAAATGTTTTGTGTAAACATTTTTACATAGTTATATTGAAACTAATTTGATCACATAAAACATTCTTTACTTAGACCTTAAAATTAACTATCCAAAGCACACATTTTGGGAAATAGCATCAAGAATCTTAACCAAAATTTCCCTATTAAAACATACTTGAAAATTTCAGAAGGTAGCTAACAACAATATTAAATTTCTTGTTTTCCTTTGACTATTATTTGTCACATATTTTAAGGGAAAAATAGTTCCATTGTATCATTATTGGCACATTTTAATAATGTGTTAATAGTTATGACTATTTTCAGAGACCTAGGAAATTTTACTACAAAGCATATCACACTTTAGGGAGATTTCTTACTTGCTTACTAAATAAATAATAATGAAGGAACTATTGAGCTTCATATTGCTTTACATAAAAAAGCTTGAAAATAAAATTAAAATTCTCATTTGCATAATTGAAGCATTATACCCATTGAACAACTCCCCATTTTCCCCTAGCCCTAGTCCCTAGCACCCATAGTTCTACTTTCTGCTTTTATGCTTGGCTATTTTATATGTCTCATGTAAGTGAAATCATGAAGTATTTATCCTTCTGTGACCAACTTATATAACTGAGCATAAAGCCCTCCAGGTTTATTTATTTATGTTATATATATATATGTGTGTGTGTGTGTGTGTGTGTGCGTGTGTGTGTGTGTGTTGCAGAATCACCTTTTTCTGAAACGGAATAAATACTTCATTGTGTAGAGGCATACTTTAAAACTTCACTCATCAAGGTAATGAACATTTAGATTGTTTGCATATCTTGGTTAACGAGAATAATGGTTTGATTGAACATCAGTGGGTAACTGTCTCTTCTATATACTGATTTCAGTTCTTTTGGATATGTACCCTAAAATGGGCTTTAGAGCCTAAGGATTTGGTAAAGCTCCATAGTGTTTGTCACATGAATGCATCATTCCAACGGTTCCAAACCAACTACAAAAATATTCACCCAAAATGTCTGAAAGAAGTACTATTACACACATAACTCATACCATAAAGTGTAATATACCTAAATGGTTTAAAAGATTGATGAGAGATAAATCAGTCTTGATGTTTGTGCAACATTTTCATTCTCTATATTTACTAGCACCTACACTAGTAAAAAACCAAACAATATAAAAACATACCTATAAATTCACAATTTAACATTTTTAAAGCTTCTTGGAAACTCTAGTAATTATACATGTAGAAAGAAAGCCCTGAAATTGAAGTAGTTTGCTAATAAATAATGTCTTATTATTTAAGTCTCATTAAAGAGGCTTAAAATTTTGAAAGTTTCAATAGATAGTTGCTTTCCCCAAATTTTAAATTTAACTTTTACGCTTTGCTGGCAGACAAGGAAACCAATTATTTAGCATAACTCCTTTGTGCCTGCTGGGCAAGCATGAGGGTTACATGTAATGAAGCTTTCTTCTTTATAGAATAACATTGTCACTGAAATTCTTAGTTAAGTTGGCATCCCATGAATATTAGTAAATAATCCTATGAATAATGATTTCTACATACTCTAAAACCCTTAGTTTACTGTGAAAAATTATTTTCAAATGATTTAGTTACATAAAATCTTTAACAATTTTTAAACATACCATAAATAATTATAATGAATTATAATGAAGAATGACATTTGTACATGCTTTACAAGCATTATCTGAAAATTTTAATGAGTGTTATTTATTTTCCTGCACATATGCTGATAACACTTATTCCTATGGTAACCAAAATATCAAATTAGCTTTGACTAGTGATACAAGCTAGTACATTTTCCTCTCTAGCAGATGAATTGATTTTCTGGTGTTTGCTTGTATAAAATCAGATCTCTGAACTAGCTGTATGATTCAGCTTGAAGATTGTTACACCCCTTTTCCTAATTATTGATTGTGTATTTCACAAATTATATATTAATGAATAATTTTCAGTTAAGAGATTTAGGATTGTTGCCTTAAGTTTATCAACTGACTGAGTAACATGGATCATATAAAAGCAAATACAATTTGAGATTACTTTAAATTAAAAAGCTTTATAAAGAGAAAGGAAATAAATGTAGATTAAAGACATTCAACTAAATGTCCCCACCACTTTTCTAACTTCTTGTTTCTGCTAATTTTCAGTTAATCTTTAGGGTTTTTTGCATGTATTTTATATGTAAATTTTATTTACAAATAGTGATAGTTTTACTTCTTTCCGTATGTCTTTCTTTTATCTAATTATTCCACCTGAACCAACATAGTACTTTGATGAAAAGTAGTGGTGGAAGGGGTCATCTCTATCTTATATCTGACTTTAGAGGAAAAACTTAGTTTATTAACTTTGAGTATATTAGCTATGGGTGTTCATAGATGGCCTTTGTTAGGTTTAATTATGTTCCTTCTCTTACTTTTTTTTGAGGGTTTTATCATAATTGGCTATTGGCTCTTGTCAATTTTTTTCTGCATCTATTGATGTGCTCATATGATTTTTATCTTTTGTTGATGTATTAAATTATATTGATTCAACTTTCAGATGTTGAATTGTCCTTATGTTCTTGGAATAAATCCCACTTTTTCATGATGTAAGAACCTCTTAATAAATATTTTGATTTGACTTGCTAAGGTTGTTTAGAATGTTTGCACCTATTTTTATCTGGGATTATTGGTTTATAATTTTCTTTTTTGTGATGTCTGTTTATTTTTAGTATTATAGTGATGTTAGCATCATAAAATGTGTTTGGAAGTGTTCCCTCCTCTTTGGATTTTTGGAAGAATTTGAGAAGGTTAAGTTTAGTTTGTTGTTGACAATTTAGTAGATGTCACTACTGAAAAACCATCTTGTCCTGGAGTTTTGTTTTCAGGATACTTTTGTTAATTGTTTGAATTTCATCACTGGTGATTGGTCTGTTCAGATTTTCTATTTCATCCACACTTGTTCTTAGAATGAGGGTTTTTTTTTTTTTTTGATAGTTAAAACACATGTCATTTATTTAAAATATATGGCATTATTTGGCATCTTGTTAAAATAAACAATGTAAAAAGAAGACATTTATAGGTTAAATAAAAATTGAATAATATCTGGATATTTGATATTGTTTTTTTTTATTTATATATATTTCACATCATTTCAGTCCCTGGGGGTCACCCACCACCTCTCCTTCCCACCCGCTCCTGCTAGTCCCCATTCTTGTGCAGTTTCATTTGGTTGACCATATATTAGTGAAACCATTTGGTTTCTGTCCCTTTCTATCTGGCTTGTTTTTGCTAGTATGATTTCTTTTAGGTACATTCAGGTTTCCATAAATTCATTAGATTTGTCATTTTTAATTGATGAGTAATACTCCATTGTGTATATATACCACATCTTTTTCATCCACTCATCTGTTCTGGGGCATTTGGGTTGTTTCCATGACCTTACAATTATAAATAGTGCTGCAATAAACATCCGAGCACAGGTGTCCTTTTGTACCCACATTGAGGTCTCCTTTGGGTAGATTCCCAGAAGTGCGACTGCTGGGTCAAATGGTAATTCCATTTTCATTAGTTTGAGGGTTCTCCATACTGCTTTCCATAGTGGCTGGACGATTTTACATTTCCACCAGCAGTGTAAGAGTGTTCCTTTCTCTCCACATCCACGCCAGCATTTGTTGTTGCCTGTTTAAAAAAAAAAATCATCATAGAATGAGGTTTTGTATGCTTCTTAAAATGTGTGTCTTTCTTCTCACATATATGATTTATCGGCATAAAGATGTAAGTCTCTATGTTTGACATGTCTGTTATTCTTTTCATTTTTGATTCCACTTATCAGCTTCTCCCTTTGTTTCTTTGTGATCCTAAGTAAAGATTTGACTATTTTTTCATTTTTTTAAAGAACCCACTTTTGATTTCATTGATAATTTAAATTGGTTTTGATATACATATACTTTGTAAAATAACCACAACTAACATATCTATCACTTCACATCATTTTTCTTATCTTTTTTTTTGCTCAGTAAAAACTGCCTTCTCAGTAAATTTCAAGTATATATATAAGCATTACAGTATGTTAATTATAGTTGTGTTCCTAAGATGTTCAGGATTTATTTATTTTACATAATGTCCTCTGTGTACATCCATCTTATCACAAACATCAAAATGTCCTTCTTCTTTAAAGCTCAATAATATTTCATTGTATATATTACTGATATACTGTTGTTTATACATTTATCCATGAACAGTTTGAAATCTTAAAATAGTTTAAAATATCATTCCTTGCTTAAGATGTATATAAGATGCTATACTGACAAACAGTACATTGAGAAATGACTCAAAATCTATCAATTCCATATAGAACCCTATAATATCTATACTTTAGACATTAGAGAGTAGCCAAAAATGTAAGTAAAAATGTGTCCCCAAACATTGTTAATAGAAGGTTAAATTATTATAAATTTGAAGAATTTAACCAGAATTATCTATTAAAATTAATATTATTTAGTCCATAAGATAGGATACAAGAATATTTAGAAATATTTATGTTGAAGTGTTTATATATACATAAATATAGCTATATATAGCTAGAGAGAGAGAGAGGGATTTGAATGCTGGTTTCCATAATATTAGAGGTGAATGTAAATTTTTTGTTGTTTCAAATTTTATAGTTTTCCTCTTTAGTTTTATATAAAAGTAAAAGTGATTTTCCTGTAGAAAATAAAAGTAATTAATTCTTTACTCACATTTTAGGCAACTGCGATAAATAACACATCTGAGAGGAGGAATCAATAACTCAAACTCCAGAGGTGAGTTTAATTTTCTAGAAATTATAAGTTGAAGTAGTGTTATGTCATTAACACCCTTACTTCTAAAGTATCCCTTGAGCAGGATACCATATTGAGATTTCTTATCTTGAAGTAGATAATTGCACCTCAGTTGGCTATTGATCATAAAAACATTATCATTTCATAACATTTTTAATCATTATCAGCAAATTATTTTCTTGGTTTTGCACATTATTACATTTGGATGTCTAACTTAAGTGTAACTGAACTAGAACCAAATTAGGATTCTGGTGCTCATTGGGGTAAGTAGTGTAAGCCAGATTTACAGACTTTTAACAAGACTTCTTTGTATTGGAGACTACTGACCTGACTCATACAGCTTATATATTGAATTTATGCATCTTAAGATGGAATGAGGAAAACTCAGTTCCTTCAACTCCTCTGCCAAGCTGGAAACCCTAGTAGATAAGCTTTGAAATGGTCTATATCTGTTCATTAAGCATCACCAAATAATCAAATGTGTTCATCATCATGTGTTATGTTTATGTCATCTCAAGTAATCATACTCTATTAATTTACATGGAGTAATATTTCAAAAATTATTGGCTGAATACATCTGCACTGTGTTTTACTGAATAGAATAGAAATAGTCTTTGTCTTATAGTCAGCTTCTAATAAAATAAGTACATATTACATCTATTACATCCTTATAGGAAATTTCATATTAGTGTGAATGTTGAAAGTTGGCTCATGTGACATCTTTCTCCAAAAACAAAAGCATATATAGATTTTTAGATATAAATATAAAACTCTTCCAGGTGCTTAAAATCTAGATATTGTCAACTTTTTATCAAATATTTAAAAGGCACAGGTTTTAAAACGCTAACTACACATATATACCAGTTAATTTATGTTCCTTTTCTCACTAGTCTTCAGGATCTTTGTTACTTCCCAGTCTGATTCACAACAGCTTAGATACACTGTTAAATGTAGGAATGAAAGTAGTTGATACACATACTTTCTGCCTGCACTTTTAACACCTCTTCCCTGAGGAAACTAGGTAGAGTAATATAATATGTCATCAAGGCAATTATTCTTGTTCTCTTGCCAGTAATATATAAAAAAAAAAAAATCAGAGGTATTTCAACATGTTAAAGCATAATTCGACCCTGAACCACACTTTACCTCAAAGACTGACCCAGATGGATCATTTTATTTGCAGTGAGGATTCTGAGCAGCTACACATTGTTGGGGAGACTGATAATTAATTGTAGTGTAAGCAGCCTGTTTTTGACACCAGTTGAAGTGCAAGCATCAGGCGAACCAATATTCATAGGTTCTTTATTGGTTCTAGCAGTTACACAGACACATAAGGCGGGCTCAATCCAGGGCCAGGGCAGGGGCTAGAGGGGGTGGGAGGCAGGCAAGTACCCCAGCCCTTCAGGAATCATCATACTCTTTCTCTTCTCTCAAGTTCTCATACTTATGTTCTCTCAACCCAGGGTGATGCTGCCACTTTATCTTTTCTTCCCACTCTTCCAAGGGCACACTCACTGGGTTCAGGCATTCAGGCATTGGGAGAACACAATACCACAAGTGCTGATCATAAGGACTAATGGTGGAAGAACAAAAACCCTGAAAAACTCATTTACCCTTCATTCATTTATGTTGACTATGAATCAAAGATGCCCTTTTAACCAGAATAAATTTCTCAAAACCCTTTTATTTCTAAATATGAAGCTAGAAACTCACTTTATGAGTTCAGTTACAGTACTCTCACTTGCCCTTAAATTACAAAATATTTTTATCCATCTATAATTTGTTTTTGTCTGTTGTTTAAGGTAAGTGTTCAGCTCATATTTTTATCCACATGAGTGATAGACAGTTATGCCAACATAATTTAAATGAAATATACTTTCCCACTTTTAGAGATAAAATCTCTACAAAAATAATGAGCTTTTCTACGCCATTAACAACGGGTCCCATTTTGTTCCCTTACCACGTTGCTTAATTGTGATGTCTTTGAAATAAATCTTTGTATCTAGTAAAACAAACTCCTTCGCAATTAAAGAAAACCAAGCATAGTGGACATAAATCTTCAGAGTCTGACAACCAAACAAATGTATGGTCAGATCACCTAAGGCTAGGAAAATGAAAAACTCTTCTTGAATAGTACTCATTGCTCTTACTTAGCTTTGAAAAGCTTTGTAAAGAAGTATAACACGAAAAATGTAAGAGCTGCAGGTGAGACAAGTTCTACAGATTAAGAAGCTGTGGAAGAATTTTAAAAATATTAGCAAAGTTGTTAAACAGAAAAAGGGTTATATGGAAGAGCAGATTCTCAATGAAGACACATCTTTTATAAGGATGTTGGCAAATGTTCCTGTAAAGCACAAATGGCCTCGAAAGCACTTGGCTTTACATCATTCAAAGATGATGCAGTTTACTACTTATTTAAAAAATCATATGTTAACTAGCATATCTTTAACAAAAAAGACACATGAAAGGATTATGTATGGATCAGCTAATGAAAATATTCAGACCAGTGGCCAAAAGGAGCCCAACCCCTTGGTTCTATAAAAACTAATTCAGTCTTTACAGAAACTTTATAAAATGTTACTGTTATCAATAATAGGAACAAGCTGAAATCTATCTTTACCTCTAGTTAATTTTAAAATAGTCTTTAATTTGACTAAAGTTTTGTATATATGATCTCATCTAATTAGATTTTTCTGTTTTTTGTTGTTTCTATGCATGCTTAGAAATCTATACAAATTTCATCAGCCTCAGACTCAATCCAATTTGAAATATTTGTGGTTTTATAGTCTTTTTTGTTTCTTTACTTTTTTCTTGTCTCATTCTTTTGTCTCCCCAATCCTAATTGTCTTCCTGAGGATCTCTTATCATCTTGATCTGCCTGATTACTTAGGAATTGTCTCCATATCTGAACATAATATATTACATCTTAGACATCTCCCTATTTTGTCTGCCACTCCCTTCTTCTGCAGTAGACATGGAAAATTAAGGAAGGGAAGATCATAGGTACTCATTAGAGTCCAAGATGGATTCTTTCCCTTCGCATTGGACAATCATCATTAAAATAAAAATTACCATCAGTAACATTTATGCTCCACCCCCATCCTCCAGTGCTGCCATAGTTGAGGGCTATCTCTGTTTAACATTTGCACGTATCATGCCCAGGAATGTTTGAGTGGGAACTTAAAAGGTGTTCTGGATGAGATAATGAACTGTGAATGTACTTTACACTGCAATACATAGAGATTTTTCCCAATGAAGAATATTATAATTTTTTCATTTAAAACTAAAGACAGGTATATTAAAACATTAAATCCAAATTAATTCTCTTTTAAAACAAAAAGACTTTCCTGGGATTAATTCGAGAAAAATTGTGAAAAAGGAATAACATTCAAATATAGCATCATCTACCTGAAAGCTCAGCCTTTATTCATACCTTTTCCCCAGGACTTGTAATTGACAAGTATTTTATTTGGTAGATATTGCCAGAGTTTTTTTTTTTTAATCTAGTGGATAATATTTATTTAAATATGTTTCTTCATTGAAAATAATATTTCATATTCAGAGTTTGTCATAGTTATCACCTGACTTTGAGAAATATATATCAATACATGCATTTTAGTAACTCATTAACGATCCCCAGGTGCCAAGCATAGTGTCTAAAATAGGCATTCAATAAATTTTTAAATTAGAGGGGACATGAATATTTTAATTTAGCCTCTTTTATGACCAATGGGAAATGGATTCCAGGACATCTGGCGTTCATAACACTAAAACCTGTGGCAAAAGGAGGCTTTTCTCTGAACATCAATAAATTCTCTATATCGATATTTATATGCAATTCTGGGTGAAACTGGTGTTCCTAGATTTAATGTCCTTTTCTGTTCAAGCATGTGTTATAATCTCTTCACTTATTTAACCCCTAAATCTAACACTATGAAAAAAAAAATAATCAAAGCTAATATTATGACTGGCAATTAGATATACGTAAATAGGAAAAGTGTGTATTAAATTGAATAATGTACAGTAAATCAGCTAATGCTTAGGCTATTAATCCAGGAAAGTACTTGCTTAATTAAAAAAATATTAGAATGATTCTAAAAAGTGAATTAATATTTGACAATGCATTACAAATGCTGAACTCCAAAACAGAGTCCTGGTTTGAGAAAGTGCCTTATTAAGAAAGGGTTAAATATGATACAGGTTTTCCACATGGAATGAGACTTAGAAGGAGTGAGCAAGCAGGTTTTTGGGATGAGCACAATGAACTCACAGGAACTGCATCAGAAGCACAAGAAAGAGACCAAATCTGTCTTCCTCTTACTTTCCTTCCCCCACATTTTTTCTTCACATGACATTTATAAAGTCCCTAAAAGAATACTAATACTATATTTTATTTTGAAAAGAAAAGTTCATAAGTCCTTCCCCACTAAGAAAGTGCCTTCCAGAAATGTTTGACTGGAAACTTGAAATATTTATTCCTTTCTACTCTCTTTATATTTTTATGTCACCTTACTGTCTATGTTTAGAGATTATATTTAGCCAAGATATTCATCCTGAACTAATGAAAACATCTGGTATACTTAAAAAGGGACACTCCTTATAAGTGTATATATGTGTATTTGTGTGTATGCATGCTGTGTGTACTTATACATAGCATCTTAAGCTACTTAGTGTTGAAGTAATTACAGTTTGAGTAATTGTCAAAATAGAAAAGCCCTAGACTAGTATTTCCTATATCATCGTCAACAATTAGCTTTACCACTCATATATAAAGATATGGCTAAAGTATCTACTAGGCAAAATCCCATAAGTATACATGTAGAATATTATTGTGACATACTCTCTTTTGCATGAGTGTCCAAAAACATGAAAAGACAGAAAGTCCATTTATTACAAAGCATTGACATAATCTTTTCTATGTCTCCTTTGACAGTTTTTAAGTATCTGCTAGTACTCTAAGAAATTGTCTGAGAAGTTTCTGGCATAGACCAAGAGGTTTTTTAAACTAGAAGAAAAATATTTGAACAGAAACTCTGTACAGATATAAAGAAATATTTTCTTACCACGACTAATCTTATTTCTTTACACACCATCCTTCACAATGTACTCATTCATCCAGGGTGGGGTTCTTAGCACAGAATCATATAGGTCAGAGAAGTTGAAAGTTGACAAGTCATGATTGTCAAATCAGAAAGATTTTTGGTGGAACTGGGAAATTTGTACACTTTTCTGTGTACTACAAATGTTTACCTGAATGTCAGTTGTTTTTGTTTTTTGATCTTTTTTTTTCTTTTTTTCAGAAACAGACAGTTGCTCTTTACCTTCTAAAGCAAATCAGTAAAATTTAAAATTTAGCTGAGCATGAAGAACTTTGATTAGCATAGGAAATTTTAGATTCCAGGGGAATATCAACTTCAGTGCTATCTTCGTATCTTTATCACTCAGGTGGTAAAAATAATAGTTTGCTATAGCCTCTGATTTCTGATTTTATTATATATTCCAATGATATTGGTTTACATCCTCAGCACAACCTATTAAAACATCCTCAGCATTTTCTATTAGGATAGAAAAATAGTAACATTTAAAACACTAAAATACATTAAAATTGAATTTAACTAAACTTTCTTAGAAATAAGGTATGAAACAAATCGAAATTGAAAATCCATGATGTATTTAACACTGAATTTTGCATAGGTAGACTTATTGAATTAAATTATCTTTCTTTTCTGGCCAGGGAATCTTAGGTTATATAGATATTACTAGTTATAGTACTATTCTAATGGCAGAAAATCATTTAGCTGTAAACTTATTAATTTTTGCTTGATTTATTCTTACTCTCCACTCTTTTCCCCTTAACATGGATATTCACCATCTTGTATTTGATGTGTCCTTCCAATACAGAGTTCATACTTCTTTATTTTTTATTAATGAAGGTAACATTGATTTACAAGACAGTATAGGAATTGGAGTTATATGATCACACCCTTCAGGTGTATGTTAGAATATCTCATCCCCCAAAACATCCACGCTACTGCACTGTAGTCCATTGTGCCCACTTTTCACTTTGCATTATTCCCCCTTCCTCTCTGGTAGCATCAATTCTTGCAGTCACATTTCTAGTATTTTGTTACTGGCTTGGTTTTGTCTATTTTTTTTTTCTCTGTATTCCACATATAAGCAAAGCCATCCACAATTTTTTTCTTTCTGATTTATTTAGCAATATTTCCTCCAGTCCCATTCATGTTGTCAAAAGTGACAAGAATATATATTTTCTTATAGCTGAGTATTGGTCCACTGTGTATGTGCACCACATTTTCTTAATCTACTCATCTGCCCTTAGACACTTAGGTTGTTTCCATCAATTGGCTGTTGTAATCAGTGCTGCAGTGGACATAGGAGAGCATCTATCCCAATAAAGCAGTAGTTTTGTATTCTTCAGGTAAACAGCTAGAATTGATTGTAATATGATAATATAGTTTTAATATTTTAAGAAACTCATGACTATTAGACTAACAAAGATAAAGAAAAAAAAGACTATTGTTTGCAAAGTTTTGGAATATTTGCATCCAGAAATAAAAGACCAGCAAGATATGTGTTTGAGTGGACATTTTAAGAAACATATTATTTTTACAATGATTATTCAGAAGCAATCATAAAATTAAAGGAAGGAAAGTATAAAATTCTGTCTAAACCCAAATACATTCAAGTTTTTTTTTCAAAATTGTATGTATTCATAAGATTTATATGGCAGTTTACACTTAATACTTTTGTATCACTTTCTATGATTCTTTGAACAAATTATGTTCTTAATTCATACATAAGAACAGTAATTTTCTGAGATAGTATCATTGGTTCAAAGTCACAAATAGTAGTACATAGTCACAAATAGTAGTACATTGGTTCAAAATCACAAAGAGTTGTATATAAACATGTAACTTGACCTGGAAATCCCATTTGTTTTCTTCCTGCATTTATCATGTAAAATATTTTCTAATCATAGGTTAGAAGTGATAGCATGATTTTAAATGTTTAAACAAATGTATACTGAGTGCACAGAATATGATTAAGATTATCTAAAGAAATATAATAAAGTCATAATTAAAATGTAGTCATTTCATAAGGAGAATTTAAAAAGCAAGTATATACTAATAAAGTGTATAGAATATGATTAAAGTTATCTAAGGGAGTATAATAATTAAGTCACAATTAAAATAGCCAGTTCATTAGTAGGATAAAAAAGTGTTTAATGCCATTTAACAACAAGTTAGAAAGCAGTAGAATAATTTTTTTGTCATAGTACAAATGTCTGGGTCTGAATACATATGTACATTTATATGATACACATTTATATAATTTCATCTATGTAAATATATCCTAATTTCTAATACATGGATGTTGAGTTTTATGTTATTTCTATTTATATATATATATATATATCTTATATATATATATATATTAGAAATTGGGAGCTGTTCATAATAAGCATCTATTTTTAAGAAGAGAAAAATGCCAGTTAGTAGTTCAAATAGTCAACTGGAATAGTAAAATCAAGCCAATATGGTACAGCTTCAATTACACTGTTGCTTAATATTTACCTTGCTTGCTATTGCTTATACTGAGAATTTTCTTGAGAGAGTGGATATTAGGCAATGTACCTTTTTCTTTAAGAGAACTATCCTAACTTATATAACTTAAATAATATTTAGATATCAGTTGGTGATCTAATTCAATAACAAGGATTTTCCATACTTCATTGATTTTGATTATTACTCTCTAGCTATTTACTGATTACTATATGTCTACTAGTATTTGCTCATTTTCTTATATACATTACAATGATGTGTGTGTGTGTGTGTGTGTGTGTGTAAGTACTACTTTACCTTGTTTTACCCACAATCACATTTTGAAACACTAGCACTAACATAACAAAAATAAAAAACAGGTTCATGGTTGAAGCTAGAGTTTAACCATCATGCTGCCTTTACATCTAGCTGTTGCTCACAGAAAGATTACTACTCTGCTAGCAGCAATTCTTTGGCAGAGTTATTATAGTTAGTCTTTCAATATTCAGTACCAGTATTTAATAATGAAAGCAAGATTGATTATTCCTTGCTACAAGTGACAGGCGTGATGAAATGAGAATTATCATAGCTATTTACTATTTTAACAGAAAAAAATGTGATAGGAAATGAAACCTCTCAATGTAATACTTTAGAAACTTTGATCAACACTACCTCATAAAAATGTCCATTGGAAATGCCTGAAATAAATTCTTCTCAAATACATTTTCTTTAATGTTGCCTGTAGGATGTGAAACTTTTGTCTTTCACTATGTGCAAATTCTCCAGTGTCTTATTAAAAGTGATTCTATGATCCACTGGGCTTTGGCATGAATTTTATTTTTTTTTATTTCTGCCCATCTAAATTTGGTGCACATCATCAATATGACTTCAAAAAGATGCTAGTTAATGTCCTGATTTGTGATATTTCATGAAATAATAACACATCATGGTCTGATTTTTAAAAGTAACATGGAAAAATGACCTTACAAAAAGTATTGTAAGTAATAAAAATAATATATAGAAAGGCTAAAGACCTAGAATAGTCAATATGATATTAAAGGGGAAAAGCAAAACAAAAAAAGACAGAGAATTGACACAATTAAACTCCAAAATGTGCTAAATCTATCAAAAGTGCAAAGCAAACTCCATTGCAAAGTCATAGTGTTTTCAGCGAATGGTGGTAACCACATAATAATAATAATAATAATAAAATCTGGACACAGGCCTTTTAAGTTCATGTTTCCTCGGGGGAAAAAAAAAAACTCCTTTAAATAAAAGTAAACATTTTTACATAAATAACTCAAATAACAGAAAACCATATATTATATGATTTCATCTATATCAGTTGTCCATAATAGACAAATAGAGACAAAAAACAGGTTAGAGTTTACCCAGAGCTGTGAAGAAGAGGGAAATAGAAAGTGACTGCTTATGCACATGGATTTCTTTTGAGGATAATGAAACAAGTGTTCTAAAATTCTGGTAATGGTTGCACAATCCTGTGAATATACTAAATATCGAAGTATATACTTTAAAAGTGTATTAACATGTGATTTAGCTCATTTGTTCTAAAAATAAAAACAAATCCAAGTGAGAAATATGTATATAAGTAGACACTTGATAAACACCTTTTCTTACTCAGAATATGCCAAAATGATGTATTGAAAATAGAATTTTAAAACCAAGACACTCAAAAATTCACTGTTTTGAATTGTGAAGTCAGCACCTATGTTCACAGATATGTTATTGGCATCAAACTAGCAATCACATGCTAAGCTCACTTTCCTAAGTACCCTCGTAAGCACAGTGCATTCAAGAGCTTCTTTTTTTTTTATAGAGTTTCCCATGAGATTCTTCATAAATGTTCATTTGGAGTTTCTCAGCAAGTTTCTGCTTTCATTTAGCAAACAGTAAACTAAAAAAGAAATATATATATATATATTTAACTTTTAAAGCATTTTAGTATGTGATTCAAAAACTACCCATTACAAAGAAAGGACAGAGGAAAATAATCATCCTCACAAAATGTATTTTTTTATTATTTATAGTAAATGATATTGCACACTTAGTGAGAAAGAAACCCATCATCAAGTGTTTATCCTAGGCCTCTTTCAGAAATACTGTTAGCTTCTAAAAGACTTTTTTATGATTTTAAAACCATTTTTTTTGCTCTTATATCAAAGAATGATATTGGTTCTTATTCCAATCATCTCACTATTGAATGAGATTTTGCTTAATGGTGTTTCAAAAAGAAAACTGATCATTCAAAATTCCCAAATGAGAAATGCTGGAAAATAACATTTTTCTCTCTTTCAATACTAACTTAAGCCCAGACCTACACTGAAGTTTATTAAAATTAAAGCTTTATAAAGTACTAAAATGTAAAGTTGTTGTTGCTTTAATTGTAAAATTCAAAAGTACTACAAATGTTCTTATGAATGTTAAAAGTTTCAAAGTTAAAATTTTCAAAATTTATCTTCTCTCTATAAAGTGATTTATTTGTAAGGAATTTATATTCCCATCCATTGCCTAAGTTCCCCTCACTCACTCTCTTGGGGAGAGTTCGGTCCTAAAATGCAAAAAGCCAGGTTTCAATAATTTCCACTTGGCAAAGTAAATGAAAATTTTCAGTGTAACAGGCAGGAATTTTGCCACCAATCAACTGTTCATATTAATTGGACTTGTGAGATAAACTTCCTGCATAGTCTGATGATAATGATATCCTAACAGCCTGATTGAACTCCTCCTCACGCAAACAGGCTTTACTCGGACAAAGACGTAAAATACTTGCTACTCTTCCTCCTTCTGGACCTCCTAATCAGCCCTGTGTAGGACAGCAATGCACCAGAAGCCTGTTCTCCTCACTTTGGGTTGCATGCAAATTGAGAATAAAATATAGAGTCTTATTTTTCTTACTTATCAATGAAATTTATATTTGTGTCTTTCCAATATATAAAACTGCAAAATTGCATAACTCACAACTATTTCCAACTTTAAATTTATTAATAAGTTTAGTAGTTTGCCATATTGGAAATTTATAATCTCAGGTAGCACACTGAATAGTAAAAGTACATTGCTTCTGAGATAATAGTACATATTGTTTATTACCATAGAGGTTTATTTCCAGCCGTTGTCATCACAAGCATTATTTATGCAACAACATTACGAAGGTATTTTCTGGTTTTTTTTCACACGGTTTTCTATTAAATATATCAGCTCTATTTTGCATGGAATTCTCCAGTTGAAGACTTTAAGGACTTTAAATCTTAAAGCATATATTTCTGCAGCATTACTAAAAGTAAGAAATAAATCAATTGGTGCCTGTGTGTTAGGAACTGTTTTAGCAATCCACACTTAATCACTTATTTAAAATTCCCTTTAATGATTCCTGGAGAAAACTTCCCAAAACAATTACTCTGAACCTAGTATATACTAAGTATTTTACATATCCATATAAAATGGTACGATTATGAACAATAACCAGTAGTTGTCATTCTAAATCTATTAGGAGATAGAGACATTCCAGCAAATATTTGCAAAACAAATGAGAAATAGAGTGTTATTAAAATAGGAAATCAAGCATTATATCTTATGAGATTCTAGATATATTATTGAGTGAAGAGTAATAAATCACAAATGAAAAATGGATGTTTCATGAAGATAGTAAAAACTTTTCATCATTGAGTGACATGCATGGCCATCTCAGCATATGTCATAACAGCAATTTGAGGAAAGCTTTCTTGGCTATATAAAGACTGTTTCAAGATGATTGAAGCCAGAAGGGTTAAAATTGTGAAATTTGAAGATAATAAAATTCTAAGAACATTACATTTTTGGCACAGAGTAACAGGCTGATATTGGCAATCAATAAATGTTGAATAAATAAGCAAACATGTTGCACATATTTTTTCACATAAAATAGGTTGGTTATTTGTTAATCATAATCAATCTAAAAAAGCAGATAAAACAGTAATTATTATCTCCCATTTAAAATAATAATACCTAAACTTGAGAAACTTTAAAAGAATTGACAAGGTCACCCAGGCACTAAGTGATTCAGTAGAGACACAAACATGTTTTTTTATATCAAAGTCAATCATTTCTACAACATCATATTTCCTTATGCCTTATATTTTTAATTGTGGTGTGCTTGTATTCCTGTATGTCCCTGATTCTATCAATAGAGTCAAATTTCAAGATATTTGGAGAGTAAGGAAATGTATAAGTAAGAAATGTGATGAGAGGAGTGAAAACTCCACTTTGCCTTGAAATCTGTTATAAAATCCAATCAAAAAACAGGAGTGACTGTGAATAGAGGTAACATATATGTAGAAGAATAGAGAAGAATATATGTAGTGCGATGCAAGATCAAAATGAGTCTGATAACTAGCTGTGAAACACCTTTTACTCTCAGAAGAGAGTAATAAGAACCTCACAACTGGGGGAAAATGACAGTAGCAGTAAAAAAAAAATCTATGGGTGTTTGTTTTCATTTAAAAAAATGAGAGAGGGGTTATATTTTTGCTTTTCCTTATGTATACATGTTGCACTCACCTTCCACCAAAGCATCCATGCAAATCCTTCACCTGCATCCCCCCATCTCTTCTTTCTTCTCCACTGTTCCTCTGGTAATGAATGTCTTAACATTCATCCAGTGAACAGATTCACTTATCAACTTGGTCTTGCTAGCATTCTCGAGCAGTCATTGACCTGGCAATCATAGAATCGGAGTCACAGATGTTAAGTTATATTCTGGATTTCAATGATGATGAGCTATGAATGCGCATTTAAAAACTGCTTTGTGGTCCAATTAGGAAGGAGAAAATCTATCTGGGGGTCCTTGGCTGTAACCAGGGCAAATCAGAAACAGGTGCAGATGATAGGAAGGTGGAGGGTAGGTTGGAAAAAACACAAAAAGCAAAAGAAATAACTCTAGATTACATTATTTCACTCATGTTCTTGTATCATAGTTAACATGAAAAAGATATTAAGGCCGTAGTCTTGTATTTTGTGATACTTTCCTCAAAATGTACTTTGTATTAAAGAAGCCATGCATCCATTATGTTCATAGGTAGGACATATGCCTGAGTGCGGTAATAGTTGAAGTCAAGCAGTTAATTATAAACTTATAAACATGTAGTTTCTCAAGTGAGACCATAATCAAAGTCAGAAGTTAATGAATGGATTACTTTGTTGGCAAGATACCTTTAAAAATAAACTATATATTTAAAAATAAGATTGTTAAAAATCATAAAAGTGAGTCAAGAGAAGGAAATCCTATACTAAATTAATGTTACCTAAATAAAATAACAATAATAATAAAGAAATAAAGCAAAAGCCTGTAAATTTTTTTTAAAAATCAGGAATTAATCAGGAATTTCTGATTGGATTTTCTTGTTGACACTCTCAATGTCAGTTATTATGCTGAGATGTTAAGCTTCACTGGAGAGTTGTTTAAGGCTCTGTTTTTGTTATTTATTAAGAAGTGAATTTCATTCACTCATATTCATTAATTTATTAAATAAATATATAGCAATTGCTTTATATCTCAGTACCAAGTTAGGTACTGAGAATATAGAAAGAAAATAAAATACAGTACTTTCCTTTAATGAGTTCACAGTCTAGTAAGAAAACAAGCACATAAACAATCATTAAACTACATGGTAGGCAAAATGACAGAGTCACAACTAATCTTTAAGTACATAGTACATTAAAGCACACAGACAGGGTTGCCTAATCCAGTCCAATTGGTTGGGCTGCTTTTCTGGTGGGTACTAGGTCAAAAATGAACCTGAGAGGGTTAAACAGACATTACAGCAACAAAGAGGAAGGAGCAAGAAGCTTCCATTGCATAGATGCCTTATGAAGGAATAAATATTTCCAGCTTTGGAAATGTGACCATTGATTTGCTGTGTGTTAACTATCAAGTGTCTTGATTTCATAATACTAACTACAAACAATTGAAATCATTATTTGAGAAAAAACATATAAACAAGGAATAGGTAATGCAAGATTATGGTAATTATACTGATGCTTTTAAGCTTACTTTGTCTTCTTTAAATGCAGTATGTCTAATCTGTATTTCTATATCCATTATAGTTTTATTCATAATAACCAAGTTATGGAAACAACCTAAGTACCTATTAATGAAGGAATATATATGGAAGCAGAGATATTTGTGTATATATATATTTTTTTACTTTATGTATATTATGTATATATATCATACACATTTATGTATATATATTATGCATATATACATATATATAGTAATATATACACCATTCTTTAAGAAGAAGGAAATCCTGTTATTTGTCAAAATATAGTTGAGTCAGGAGGACATCATACTTAGTAAAATAAATCAAACTGAGAAAGATAAATAGTACATTCTGTCACTTATATGTGGGGCCTAAGGAAAAATGTTGAACTCAGAAACAGACAGAAGAAAGTTGTCACCAGTGGAACAGGTCGGGGTTGGGGGGAGGAGACTAGGGAAGAGTTGATCAAGGAATATAAACTTTAAGTTATAAGATGAATAAAGTCTGAGAATCTGATATATAACATATTCATGATGTTGATAACATTTTATTTTATGATTGAAATTTTCAAGGATAATTTAACGTAAATGTTCTCCCAAAACAGTGTAAAAATCTGAGGGGATGGACATGTTAATTAAGTTGGAAGGAAGATGTTATCAGTATAGTACATCCAATCTTTATATAGTACTCTTAAAAATATCTTACTACTTTATTATAACTCAAAAATGCTGAAAACAAATGAACTAACTAGGATAGCCAGAAAGCTCATGACTAAAATAGTTTTAATCTTCCAAGAAAAAAATGACAGTAAAATATAATGAAAGATTATGTTATTATTTGAAGAATTTATTCAAAGGGGATTTTTTAAATTATTTTTAATGTTTATATATTTTTTTCTTTACATCACTGTATACCTCAAAGTTGTCCCTCATCCTAATCTCTTGTGTTCACCCCTCCTCTGATTTCATCCTTTCTTTCACCCCCTTTTCTCCTCCCTTGTTATATGCTTTAGTTCTATTGTCAGTTTGTTCGTTTTAACTAGTTATTACCCTTCTGTTTATTTCCTTATACCCCACATACAAGTGAGACCATCCGGTATTTTCCTTTTTCTTTCAGCCTTATTTTTGCAAGCTTGATAGCTTTAGAGAGGTTTTCTTGAGAATTTCCTTGCAGTGATTAGCTTTCAGGAATAAATGAGAACAATGTACAGAATGCCCTGAGGCAGAAATGAAAATGTGCTTAAAATAATCTTTACCAACACTCTATGTTCCTACCACTGTCAAAGTATCCACATTATTATTTAGGAGCATTATACACTACATACACCATTGCAAAATTATTCAGACTTTCATATTCCCTCCGTACCCTTTGGTTGAGTAGCCTACCCATGCCACTCCTTTGTTAACTTGAGATAAATTGCACTTGACTCTTGGCTAACTTTTACATAGTGGCTTTGTTTCTCACTGTCACTAGTCATCCATATATGTCATACATATATGAACATGTATGGGCTAGAAATATTTTTATGTGTTCATTATTTTTACTAAAGTGGGCAGTTCCAATTGTGTTTAGCATATTCAGTTTACTTTGTTCCTACTTGAAAAGGAAATTCACTCTTAGAACAGCGTTAAAAGCTTAATATCCATCAGAAATCAAGAGTAGCTTCTCCTTGAGGTTAGTGAGATCCTATGAAGTGATAGGATCCCATTAAGAGAGCATCTCCTCAGGAATTTATTAGGAAATTAAAACCTCTTGAATTTTTCCAAGCAGCAAAGAAATATAAATGCTTTACTGGCTACAGAAAAGAGCAAATATAATAGTTAACCCAATAATTTCTTGGCTGGCAATAATAGAAATCTAATTCTGGAGGGCACTGGAAGCATTTGGGAAAATGTGATACTAAATAAAATGTCTAGGTAGATTAATATCACAATTATTGGAAAGAGACTAATTAAGTCAAAGTGAACAATAACCAGAAAACATTATCCCTCATTGTTTTTCCCACTTTCACTTGACTTTGTAGGGTACTGTGATTCTCCCCAGCACATATGAACACACATTAGATTGTGACTGGTAGGATCAGACCCAGTGAAAATTCTCAAAATCCATTTACTGAAACTAACCAGAGGTCAGAGGACATGGAATTTCATTGATGCAGCTCATTTGTTCAGCTCAAGGAGCACAGAGCAGAGTGGAGAAAGGGAAGAGCAGATTGGAATCCCATGACAGTTACCAGGGACAATGGTTAGTATGTGTGTATATATATACTATAACATGTACTATATATGCATGTGCAGAATATGTATTTATATATTTTACCTACTATGTATTTCTATATATACATTACACTTTCATATATTATTGACTAAGTCTATTTGGAGTGAGAAAGCTCTTGATCATTTCTTAAATAGTGTATTTACATTGTTATTTTCCTTAAAATTTGATCTTAAAAATTTAAAGATCTCAGTACATTTTAGATATAGCTAAAATAATCTAATTAAATAGCATCTTTTAAAATTATTTTGAATAAAAAAATTAAGATGGGATGATATCTAGTAACCAATGAAAGATGAATACATTAGTATTTTCTGTCCATATGCTCTGCATAGTCTTGCTTAAATTGACCTTATCTTTCCAGTATTGAACTCAACAGATGTCTAATATTTTTCATACTTCTATTGTTTATTATAACCAAAAAAAAGTAAGAAGAACATCTGATTATTTTGTACCTGGTTACACAGAAGGTGTTGCAATTTCTTTCTGTCATTTGAAGCACTATGTTTTCATTAAGGGGATAATAAAAAGTTCACTAAAGATTTCTGCAAGATGACTGTAGAATGCATCTTAGTTTTTACACATGATAAGAAGATGTAAAAATAACTAGCTAAAAATATGTTTGGTTAGCTCATAATATTAGCAGTCTTTAAATTCACATTTACGGATTTTTTTTCTTCTGGGTAATGATAATTTAATATTTGTATCCTTGTTTTCAGACAGTATACTTACATTATAAATAAGTTAAGACAGATATAAAAGTCAAACTTAAATACATATATTTACTTCTCGGTATTCACCACCAATGAAATATTTTTTGAACCTGAAAAAGGAAGAAAATTTAGAAATTTAACTTTTACTGAATACTTGTGTAAATCAGAAAGGTGTTTTGATATTTTAGCAGAATATATTAAAGTACATAGGGAATTGTTAGTCTAAAAGAATATTGTTCTGTATTATTTTTAAAATTCTATCAAAGCATCTCTAATAATCTATATTATACTATCTTGCCTTTTAAAAATGGCATAATGTCCTTTTTGGCACTCAAAGTATTTTTCTTGGGAAGTGCATAAAATAAAGTTACCTTAGGAAAATTCCATTTAAACATAAAAGGTTATTTGACAATGATACAAGCATTCATTTTTTGATCAAAGAACTTACCTAGCCAGTACTGTTTGCAATAAACTTTATAAAAATGGTATTTGTTCTAGTTAGCCACTCTATTTGTTTGACTCGAATTAATGATCAGTTGTTATGCAAATTTCCAGTGAATGCATGTTGATGAGATAGATGGAACATGGTAAATTTCTATGTTATTTTATAAAATACCATATAATCCAGCAGATTTGAAATTCATAACTACTTTCTAGTTTTACTTATCCTTGCAAATTTTAAAAGGGAAAAAATGAATAAATTTAGCTACAGATGGCACATACATCTAGATGTCACTTTTTGAACATTAATAATTTGTAACACTTGCTGAATATAAATAAACATTTGGTTTCCATTTATATCTCTTCTTGATTTTCTCTTTGAGCTACATCCTAGCAGTTAGAAGATAAGCAGTAATTCATATTCTAGATAGTTAATACATATGTAGCAATTCTTAATTGATCTCACACTCTACCAAGATTTTATTGTTAAGCAGTAATATTATAAATACCATAATAGTCAGTACTTTTGCTACAGTGTCTATTCTGGATGAGCAAAGTATCTCATTAACAGCAAGTGTTTTTCTAAGTTATTTTTTTGGTTGCAATCTATTCATTACACTAATTGTATTTCTCTCAGTTTCAAATATACATACTCTATAATATGTATCCAGAATATAATATCAGAAGAAATCATTTATATGCATTTATTACATCTCTTAGACTGGACTGTCCATAATTGTCTTGGGGTCAAGAACCATATATGTCTGTTTCATATATCTCATTTATTGTAAATGTCAATGTAATTGTGGAATTAAATATATTAATAAATAACTTTCAAGTTTCCTGCCTTTTGGAGTAAATATAATACAAAGTTTGAATTGGGTGAGTTACTCCTTGCTTTCAATGAAGTTCAAAGGGCAAGAAGTCAATAAATAGAAAATCATTTATTGTGAACAAAACATTGCAAATAAGTGTCACATTTTTGTGAATACTTATTTGTTTAGTGGAGTATGGGGCATTGATCATCTTATTACTTAAATTGTGACCAAAAGGGGAGGAGCATTGGTAGCTCCTGGAAGGTGGTTGGAAATGCTGACTCTCCAGTCCTGTCTTAGGTCTGCAGAGTCGTCATGGAACATTCTAACAAGACCTCCAGCTGATTCGTGGGCACATTAAAAAATTGAGAAGCACTGATTAATTGTATTTTCATACTTATGCTAGTACCTGTTTAAAAATTGCTATTTATATTGTCAATTTAGAGAATAGAGCATATCACTGGTAAAGAATAAATCGAGCAACTGGCAGTTGGATTCTATTATCCTGTCCCTTTAAGGAAAAGTTAAGCTGACTGCATGATCAGGTCATGATCAGTTGTTTTTTCTTGACCAACAAACAGAACCTTTCAAAGTCAGATTAATAAGGAAAGCAGATGGCAAACAACTGGCAGTTTAAATTCAGTCTGTGACCATTTTGCATGATACTGTGCAATACAAGCAGCTAGTTTGTAGCCTGTCATTTGGAATATACCTGCAAAACAGACATCTCTGGAAAAGTTTTCATTTCAGCCACTGAATGGCTGTGTGTAACTGCATCTATTGACAGTAATTTCTAATTATTTTGTCTTCCTTCCAGTAAATTACCAGAGAAGTTTAATTTACCATATGGTTTGCTGATACGGTAATATTCACCAGCCACCTTTTGGTGCAGTTAATCTACTGTCAGGTGTTCTGTTTGTTCAAGCATATTGCAGCAACCACTGATTAATACCACTGAAGAGAGTGGTTAATGTTATTAAACATTAAGAATTCTACTGTGAATAATTTTGTTTGCTTCATAGGAACATTTATCCCATAATTATATGACAGAGATTATATTTCAAATGTAGTCACCCCTTGAAATACATACCAAACTGGTAATCCCTTGTATGGAACCCCATACATGGTACAGGACTGTGTTCAGTGTTTGTTATCTGGGATTGAGGGATTCTTTGTCCTCACAATGTTCCAATTGCTCATTTTTATTAAGTGCTGCAGTGTGTTCTGTCAGCCTCACCCAGAAAGACATCAATCCCTCCCCCATAGGGCTTAGAATCTAAGCCTGTCTGACAATACAAATCAGACATGTATCTAAAAACCATTTAGAAACTCTGTGACAGAATTCTTTTTTCATTTGTCAAGAACATACACAGGAGGTTTGATTATTGTTACAATTTTGGGAATAGGTGATAATGAATGTATTGTGAGCACCCCTCCTAAAAGCTAGATCCTAAAAGCTATATCCTGTTTAAAGATCAAAGGTTTAAAGAAACAATTTAATAGAGAATACAATTTTGCATTTCTTCCTTGTTCATATTGTGCTTCACTTACCCATTGCTCTCCCTTCTTTGTAATTCTCAGTGGATTTGGTTCTTCCTCTTCCAAAAAAGAGCAATATAGATGGAGCCAAGCAAAACTGGAATGTTTTAGAATAGAGAGCACTCTGAACTCTTCATCTTCTCTAGAAATCACTTCATTTAAAACACAGTGATCTTTTTTTCATAATTTTACTCTCTATTGCTTAAAAGAAACTGCAAACCTTGAGAGATTGATTTAATTTTCAGTCCTCCATTATCTAAATTATTGTTCCATATTTTATATATCTTGCTACTGTAATAATCCCTTAGGTCTCTGAAAAATTCTAGTAATGAAAAGAAATCTGGAGATTCAGTCTCAATCACCAATACATGAGAAATAACTGTAAAATAATGGGAATGATTTTGAAACATACAAAATCAATTATTTTTTCCCAATATATCCTACCCATGTTTATGTTAGCCATAACAAGTATTTTGTTTGTGAACTGCATAAGTAACAGTTCTGTAATAAGACACATTCATGGCTAAAAGCAAATACTGTGGAGTCACACATAAATGAGGATGGGATCTCTTCACTTGTTCCCACTATGATCCAAAACAAACTGCTTTTTCTCTAGATACCCTGTTTTCACTAGTGGGGATTAGTGTACGTTAAGATCTTCTTTACAAAACTTTTATTAAGATTAAATGAGAAAAAATAAAACTGGTATTGTAGTATCTGACTGGCAAAGTAAAAACTCATAAAATGTTGCTGTTGTTATTATTTATATAGCTATGTTTTGAAACCAAATGACTTCATATGTCCATATTCAGAGCAGCCTACCTCATCACTGTTGGTGCTTACTGGTCATTGGGGGAGCCAGGGGGACGGAAATAGGCTCATTTGGTGACCAAAAATTCCTTTTGGAAGCAACAGAGCCCCCCATGGGTGTAGTATGAGCTCTGCAATATTCAATGTTGCTTCAAGTTTCTGTTGAATGATGTAATGAGAATATAAAAGCAGCCCACAATAAGGTTCACTGTGCTCATATATATATATATAGTCTTTAGTTCTGAAATATGAAAGAACATTAAGTAGAAAACTTGGTATTTGATATTGAAAATGAGACTGATTTTTGAAAAGTCAGCAGGTCAAAATCTTGTTAATTTCACCATTTTTAACTGAAGAAAGGTGCTTCCAAAATGAATCCAAAATATATATACTAGGAAAACAGCTGTTAGCAAACCTTGAGAACATGCACATTTCTTCTGTCACAAGAATGTTCGAGAGATAGATCACTAAATTCCTCTGTTTTCATTATATTTTATATCCATTTCTTAAGTATTTATCCATTTCACCCCTCAGTACTTGTGTGTTAATGCTCTTTAAAGAAATATAGAGATGGCAAAGAAGCATTTGAAAAATAAGCAATTATGTTGAGCATACAGAACTATGTAAATCAACAACAGTTTTTTTTCATCTTCCCATTATACAACTGTATATTCCTCCTGATCTTAAAATGAGACATTGCAAGTGCAGTGATTCTAAAAAAAAAAGTCCATTTTTCCAGTTCCTATGTGCATATTCCTGTGGCTATTCAAAAATGGTATAAGCATTAAACATTAATACCCACCACCTGCAAAAAATACCATGATGGCCTGGCTTTCCTATTCTGGTAATTGCTGAAAACTACAGATTAAAAATGTAATTGTGTGTGCTTGTTAGAATATTTGAGTAGTGTTTACTGCATGAAATGGACTCTTGAGTGCCATTGAATAGAGGTACATATAATTTTCCTAAAAATAATTAGCATTTGGGTCTAAGAGACCAGGTCCATAATGTTTATTTTCCCATCATTGCTGACAATCAGAATAATTTAATTTTACTTCCATTATATTTTTACTTAAAATTCATGAACTTCAGGTATTTCTTCCTAATTATTTATAGAACATTTTGTTAAGGTGTAAAATAATTACTAATAACAGAGTCGCATGAGTCCTGTCTTTTTGAAGTACTTTTTTTTTTCTATTTAAGGGCAACATCGGTTTATAATATTGTGTAAGTCTAAGGTGTACTTAGGTATTTGTATATACTACATTTTGATTGTGGTCCTAAGTCTAGTTTCCATACCCACAACATTACAAACCCTTTACCAGTTTTACCCATTCCCAAAACCCAATAACTAATATTGTGTTGTCAGAATCTGAAGGGTTTTTTTGATGTTTAATTAATTTGTTTATTGTTTTTGTTTCCTTATCATCTACATGAGTGAAAAATCTTGATTTTTTTTTTTTTTTTAGCTTTCTCCATCTGAATTATTTCACTTAACACAATCCTCTCAAGGCTCAAGGTCCATCTTTTTTTTAGCAAGTGGCAAAATTTCAATTTTTTCTCATAACTGAGTACTAATCTTTTGGGTGTATGTACCGTAACTTTTTCATCTAACCATCTGTCAATGAACATTTAGTTCACTCAGGATATTTCATGTCTTGACTGTAGCAAATAATTCTGTAATAAACATGGGAGTGCATATATCTTTTGGTTTAACATTTTCATTTTATTTGGATACATCGAATAGCTGGATAATATGGCAAACTCATATTTATAGATGTATACAACATTATTTTTCAGTAAGAGATATAGAAGAAAATAGATAAGTCTTAAAATGTTGTTTTCACTTCAGTTAAATAAAGTTTAAAGGTCATAATAGAAATTATTTTGGGGTATAAATGAGATAGTAGTCAGATATGTTATGAGGAATTTATATTAGTGGGTTATTTGGTTTGTTTTGAGGTCAAACACCTAGGAAGTAGCATTACCATGTGGTTTCACTCATAGTGAGAGTGGGGAAGTAAAAGAAGAGGATTGGTTACAGTGTTCTGACTAGTAAAATGATAATTATTGTACCTTTAAAAGTGCTTACACCTCTAAAGTCAGCAGCTTCTATTCATTGTTGTGCTGAACAACAATGAATTTTATTTTACTTTGCCCAGGTTCCATAACTGATAGCTATTATAATGCTGAGATAAAAAACCTAGCATTGCTTGCAAGTTGTCAGCATTTGTAGGCTAGAGTTATTTCATCGGTTAACCTTGCTAATTAGATGACATTGGCCACAGGGATGCTCGATGGGACGTATCTTTATCATCTCTTCAGGAGACCTCATGGGATCATGTATTCCTTGGTCTTTTGTTCTGTCTTTCATTTTGCAGCCTTAGAATTTTCTTTTTTTCTTTTTTTTATCACAGAACAGGTAACTCTAGGAAATTCATACAAACTCACATGAACTATAACTAAACTACTGATTTATTATTTTATATTGAGGAATACATCCATCAAAAAGGTGGAAGATGAAAATATGCATCCTCCAGCCAGGATACACTGTTTCTTATCAGAAAAATCATGAGGTCATGTTACAATTTAGAAATTTGCTCAGCGCTCATGTAACTAGAACAAGAAAAGTTATTTGTATGATTTGTGTGTTTTCATACATCAAACTATAGCCAGACAGCAGTCTTCACAATGTCACTGAGAGGGTCAGTGCCCTTTGTCAGGGCCCGATCTCCTGGAAAAGGAGTGTGACCGGCATTGCTCACACCCTCTCTACTGAAGCACCCATCCATTCCTTAGCTTCAGTCTTGTCTTCCTGTGCTCAGAAGGGCAATCTGTGCTTCTCAGTTGGTTTCATGACTTAAAAATTTCCTCCCAGGTGCTTCACATAATTTTAGAAGTAGAGGCCCTTCCATTTTCCTGCTTCCAAGTTCCTGGAAACACATCTCTTACCCCCAACGGAAACTTACTAAGTACACAAGCAAAATCAGCATCACAGTCTTGAATAAATTCATCTGTGTTGAGTTTAAATGACAGAATAACTTAAATTTGAACACCACTTTAAAATTAACTTAGTTCTTTTTTGTGTGTTATCTCATATGATAAAATGACTCTTTTTGTTTAAATGAGGGGACTCCAGGGAGACCAAAAAATGCATTAATAATGGTCAATATAATATCTAAACCCAAGCAAGGAGTTTTGTTTCCATATAACTGAACACCCAAAGGAATCAAATTTAAAGCAAAGGTACATTATACATCAACCCAAAAGCTCTTCAATTGTTCCTCCTATCAAAAAATATTACTACATTTATCATAGATTTCTTGCTCTGATTTTTTTTTAATACAGTAACCATAGACAAAGCAATCACTTGATAAAGAATATTGTCATTAGAATTCTCAGAGCAGCCATTAAAATCCCAGTCAGTGGGTGCAGAACTGTGAAAAATAATTGTCTGGAATTGGCAATCAGTGCAAAGGACAGCTTCCTTTAGCTTCAGAGAAATATAGCAGAACAATTATGCAATGTGTTAGGAAAAGCACTGCTTTGTAGAACAGTGCAGAATTAGTAAAAGCAAATGTAATTGTGAAGGGAAGTGGAGACCTTCCCACACAACAAGTCAAAAAAAAAAAAATCAGTTGGTGATTGCCATTCTTTTAATCATTCATATTACAGCTACTATTTATAAGATTATTCCCATTTGTCAGAGTCTATTATTTTAAAGCTATTGTGTGGTCAGGTTTACTCCTAGAACAACACAGTGAGAAAGTTAATATTATTGCCAGAAAGGGAGGTCCTATATTTCAGTTTTCTCAGAGGTAGGAAAATGAGGATCTGCAGTTATTCTCCTTTTGTTCCAGGACTTTGACTTGTGCATTTGATTCTAGTCCTATGTTATAGATTATTTGATGCTTGTTCTTCTGTTCACCCTCCCACCAAAAAAAAAAAAAAAAATCACATTCCATGTATTCTCTTAGACATTTTCACTCGTGTCCAGCAAATAATAGCAACTGTTTTCCTAAAAATTGTGCTCTAGTTTTTTATATGTAATCTTGTTTCATGTGACTTTTTCTTGACTTCAGTTACCAGTATCATCATCAATATAGTCTCTCAGTAAAAACCCATTTACTTTCTACTCTTTATTTCTCCTATGAGTATCTAATCAGTCACCAAAACTGTTCATTCTATCAAAGAATTATCTCTATGTTTAACCTTTTACTTTCCTGTGATGTTGCTATTGTCGTTTTTGCAATTCCCAGCTTCCATGACCTAGTTTCTCCTTCACTAGTTTCCCCCTATTCTAATATATCTTTTGCATTGTAATAAAGTGATCTCTGTATCAAATCTCTCCTAAGACTTCCCAAAATGAGAATGTTACTGTCTCCATTAGAATAGTGCATCCAGCTCGTAGCAAAGAAGAGCCAGCTAATGTATCTCTTTCCATTCCTCCCAGGCAGACAGCTAGACTACATGGAGCCTCCCTTGTGGTAAGGCACGGCCAGATCACTGAGCTGCGGCCAATGAAATTTGGGCAGAGGTAATGGAGGTCATTGTTAGCCAGACTTTAAGCTATATATTGATGCACAAGACTATCAGAATACTTCTGTAAAAGAATGAGAGAGTTTCCATCAACCAGGACCCTCAAAAAGGTCGTATCTACCAGAACCCTTTCTACCACACAAGAAATGATATTTTGGACCAGATGTGAATGGAACATAATTTTTTTTCTTTCTTAGGCTACTAATATATTAGGGCACATACCATATAGCAGCTGTTGTTCATTTAACTGCTGTAAGCTTAATAATCTTTCCTACCCAGCTAATCAGGTCTCTTTCCACATCATCCTCATAGCCCTGCCTTCTGCATCACTATTGCTCTGTATTCATTGCTCAGCAGTTTCCATGTTCTGTCCCCACATTTTAAAATACTTGCAAAATTGCATGCCATTGTTCAAATCCGAGCTCAACTATTAGCATTGTCATGGTGTCCTACTTTTCCCAGGATAGCTAATACATATATCTTGACATTTATCATGCGGACCACAACTATGTTTGTGTTTGTGGTCACTGCGTGGAAAAATTCCTGAGGGCAAATACCATGTGATTCACTAGTAGCCTGTGTCCTGAAGTTATCTTTCTGTGAATTTTTTTAAATGAATGAATAAATTAGGTTCTCCATGCTTTTATGACTTAGTTTATGACTAAGAAAAAGTCAGTAATTTAGTTTATCTGTGAAAATCTTTCTCCATTTAACCAAACATAATTGAGTAACTTATTTTCTAAGACAACAATTTAGCAGTCTTCATCACTGAGAATCTTGCCCCTGACCCTGTATCTTATATAAGTAGCTGTCTTTTATGTGTTTGTTTTCTAGGCATAATTCAGGCTAGAATATATCCTTCTTGCCTGTTTCTACAATTTTCAAATTTTTAAACTCTGAGATTTTCTTTCTTAAACTTTGCCCTGTACTATTAAGCAGAAAGATGAAGAAAGTAGGTCAAGTGTCTGACCTGTTTGTCTTGCTTGAGTTGTATTCTTAAATTCACAAGCACTGACAGGCATTTAAAATGCAGATGTATAAATGGGAAGTGCAATACCAATGGCAAAATCTCTTCCAAATATATCTTCTCATTGTCCCCACAGCAGGATGATTTCAAAAATATGTTGTACACACACACAAAATTTAGTTTAAGTTGATGTTACTGGTGCAGGTTCATATAAAACAGGCCCATGATGCCAGGTCTAAGATATTTGATTTTCTTTCCTCTTGAGCTTGAACTAGATAATTGTACAATATACAACTTATATTCAGAAGTCATAATTCTTTTGTTCTAATAGGAAATACGTAAGAATCGGAAAATAATTAATCTCCAACTATCTCTTTAGGTACTGTCCATGGAAGTAAGCCAATGAATCTTAAGTTGCCAATTCTTCCAGGAAGGAAAGTTTTTAATCAGTTTAATCATTTGGCATATATATATATATATATATATATATATATATAATTTCTTACACACATAGTCATATATATATATACTTGTAAAATTCTTTAAGTCATAATACCTCAGAATTTCAAATATAATGAAAATTGAAAATAAAGTGCATAGTACATAGCTTTTAAATGACTGTCTCTGTGCTCAGATGTGTATTAGATGCCTTAACATAATAACTGGTCCTTTTTTGTATTTGCTCTGGGACAAAAACTTTAGAGACTCCAGCAGCCCAGGTAACCAGCATCATGTACTTTGTAGTGAGAGATTCACTATCAGACTTTTGGGAGGGTAGATATTAAGGTTACTTTCGTTACATGATAGCCTGCTTCAAGAGGAAGTGACTCACCTGGGAATTTCAGGTAAAGCTCAGACTTTCATGGATGGAAAAAAACAAATTCCCAGACTCAGTAAGTTAGATGGAAAAAAAATCTCTTGGTGGACTCCTGGTGATTTGTTTTTTGATGTAAGGGAAAAAGGAATAATGACAGTATACAAGTGTATTTTTTATTGTTGCTGAAATCTTACTGCAAATTTATTAATTTAAAACAACACACTTATTGTCTCACAGAATTGAAGCCCAGCCCAAATGGGTCTTCCTGGTTAACAACCAGATGTGGACAGGGCTGTGTTCCTTCCAGAGGATCTAAAGGAGAATCTGTTTTCACACTTTTCCCAGATTATAGAGGCCACCATTTCCCAAGGATTCTAGCCCTTTCTCTGTGTTCAAAGCTGGCAGTCATGAACGGAGCTTGATACTGCCTTCTCTCTGGTTCTCACTGCCTCCTGCTGCCCCTTTTAAGAATGTTTGTAATTACGCTGGGCTCACTTGGGTAACTCAGTATCTTCTAATTGCAAAGTCAGCTAATTAACATTCTGAATTCCACCTGCAACCCTTTTCCTTTCACCTGGTAACACATTACACTTTCTAAAGATTAAGACAAAATTTCTTTCATGATTGGGGCTGGTGGTTACTTTTCTGTGTACCACGGAGTTCAGGCTGAGATTGGAATGCTGATAAATTTGTATTATAACTGACTTGAATTCAGAAGCTTTTTACTGTAACCACTTATGGGAATAGTATGTTACCTACATCATTGGGATATATAAATTAATTTTTATAAAGGTATCTAAAACATTTTTAGGATTGTGCTTGACACATCATAAGCTTTAAAAATTGTTAGCTGATATTAAAGTTTGGTGCTTTCCTGGTAATACTTAATTTTTTTTTGACTAAGTGATTGAACATTCTTAAATTGAATGTGACAGTGATGAAGAGTTAAGCTGTTAATTCAAGATCTTAAAGTCTTTTCAAAAAGAAAAATATATCTGAGTTGTTGAAGAAATACTTACATTGCAACATAGTATTTCTAATGAGGAATATTCTATGGAGGCCTCATTTCCTTTGCTTAATCAAATTGACTTTTTAAGCAAGCTATATTTTTTTCATTGGTGTTGTCACTCACAAAATGTAAACTACAACACTCATCGACCTGGAACACAATTCTTCCAGGTACAAAATGAGTTCTTTGCAAAACTTAGGGACTTTCCTTTCTGGTTATAAATATAAGTTTATTTTATAAATACTTTCTGGTTGTCATATAATGCTTTAAATATAGTCAGAGTATCTTTCAAGTCCTGATACCTATAGTAGGATCTTCCAAAGAACATCATAAATTTAAGGTCGATATAAATTTACAACTTTAAGCTGCAAGTTGTAAGGGAAGCACTGAAATTGGGTCGAAAAGGAGGCAAAAGCCTCCAGCTTACAAGCCACAGGTCTTTTATCATCCATGCATAGCAATTGCCACTCAAATGCAGTTTAACAACTGGGTTTATAAACAAGATAGTTCAACAGGGAAGATGAAAAGTCCTTAAAGCCCTAAGTGGCCACTCATCTTACCCCAGTCACCATTCTCAGTCCTAAAGGTCCCAAAGACACAGTCCAAGATGGTGCCCCTCCAAGCCTGAGGGGTAGGCACTCCCGCAAAGTCCAGTCCTTTCTCCTGCGTCGTCTCTTTTCTTCTTTTCTCTCCAGTATTCTGTGCTGCTCCACTTCTTTAAGGTGCTTCAAACCTCCACAATTGCTGATGCACGAATCAGCTTTCCAAATTCCTGGCCATCTCCAATTACCAGCTTTCCATGTCACCTTGCTGTGATGTCACACTCCACGCTGGCCACTCTTCTGCCAGACACTATGGCTCCTCATCACCTCCAGCTCACTCTTCCAGGGGGCTTCTGCCC
The DNA here is from genome assembly GCA_004024945.1 of Uropsilus gracilis. NCBI lineage: Eukaryota > Metazoa > Chordata > Mammalia > Eulipotyphla > Talpidae > Uropsilus > Uropsilus gracilis. The sequence continues at coordinate 2,141 of PVHY01005683.1, read as the reverse complement.
TTTCAGGGCCTGATGCTCGAAGACCCCAGGAAGTTTCCACACCTGTGTCCTTCTAGCAGGGGGATAGAAAGGCAAGGAGCAGAGAAAGGGGTAGAGAATGTTTTGGGGGAGAGAATGTTTTGGGGGAGAGAGAGAGAGAACTTTGGGGAGAGGAGAGAATGGCCGGCAAGTAAAGAGTAGCCTGAGTGACCAGGCTGGGCAGAAGACCCTGAAAGGGTGAGCTGGAAATGACAAGGAACCATGGTATCTGGCAGAAGAGTGGCCAGTGTGGAGAGTATGGCGTTGCAGAAAGGTGATATGGAAAGCTGGTATCTAGAGATGGCCAGCAGTTTGGAAAGCTGATTTGTGCATTAGTCTTTGTGGAAGAAGTTTGAAGAACCTTGGCGATGTGGAGTAGCATGGAATGCTTGAGAGAAAAGAAGAAAAAAGAAGATGCCAGAGAAAGGACTGGACTTTGCAAAAGTGCCTACCTCTGAGGTTTAGAGGGGCATCATCCTGTACTGTTTCTTTGGGTCCTTAGGGACAGACTGGAGTAAGATAACTGCCACTTGTGGTTTTAAGGACTTTTCATTTTATCTTTTGAACTTCCTCATTAATAAACCCTGTTGTTAAACTGCATTTTGAGTGGCAGCTGCTACGTGTGGGTGATACAGACCTGTGGGGCTTATAAGTTGGAGGGCTTTTACCCCCCCCCTTTTTGACCCAATTTTAATATAGTGTTATATATATACACACAATTATATATAATCTCTTTCAATAGAAGTTCACCCACTTTCTACCTCCTAATAATTCATCAATATTTCTATCATGTTTTTCAATATTGCTGTAGAGTCTTCTTATTTCTGTTTCTTTTTCCATTTTTGTAGGACTTGGAAAATGTGAGCTTAATCTGCCAATGGATCCAAAAATCTAAACCGTATATTTGGTTTTTGTACAAGCATACATTAAAAATTTATTTTTAACAAGCATACTCATATTTTTTAAGTAAACTACATTTTCATTGATGTATAGAGGGACAACATATTAACTAAAAAACAAAAATCCCAATTTTTTATATCATTGAGTATAACTCAATAATAAATAACTTGGTTTTTGTATTTAATGAGCAAAATAAAATAACCTGAGATTATTCATTTAAAATTTACTTCCAAGTTATTGTTTGTTTAATTTCACAACGAAAAGTACAATACCTAGCTGAGGCACAACTCATGAATTTAGCAATGAATTTTTCCTTCATATTCTTCTGTTTGAGCAAGTTTAGTAAAAGCTAAAACACAATTTTTAAATTAGGCTGTATTTCATACCGTTGAAAGTCATACGCTGCCATCTAGTGGTCATATTCAGTAATTAAAAATCAGCAGCTAGCGGTTCCCGCCTACTCAAAACGCATTGTATTTTAAAAATCACTAGGGTAGGCTTATTGTTAACCTCCGAGAAACACCAATTTGAAAAATTGCACTGTACTTGCTTATAGACAGCAAAGCAAGAATTCTTTCATTGTGAACCCAATGTTTTATTAATAAACATGCATTATTTTGATCATGAATAACAATATTTAAGAAAGAGAATGTTGAACAAACATTTTCAAATAAATGCCACAGCACATTCAAATAGTGATTCACTAGCTATTATGATATAAACAAACAGATTTTTCTGAGTATATATTATCCTTGATTTTAAAATATTTCAAGGACTTTCATTTTTTTTTTTTTTAATCTAAAGTTTTAGTGTTACTACAATGCCAGGCTATATTTTATGCTTAGATGTCTCTGGGACATATGCAGGTCAAATAAATTATGGTACTCTTTTCAGTTTGCCATTGTGTGTTGAGAAGTGACTTTATAGATAACACCTGAGATTTCTTAAAATCTAAGTTTTTCAGACATTTCTGTCTCACTATAATATTGAGGTTCCAACCTAACAGTTTAACTGCAGTCATACACCAGAGCAGACAATCTACGGCCCCCAAGTAAGCAAAAATTGATACCAAGTTCAGGACACAAAGAAGGTAGATAGTTGTTCCTGAAAGAGAAAGGATTAATTTCCAGTGGGTACCCCAACATCAAGCTCATAGGAATCAAGGTTCAGGAAAGGAAGGGACAGCATGAAATTTTAACTTCTATAAAATGCCAAAGTAAAAA
>PVHY01005682.1:36405-81091 GCA_004024945.1 Uropsilus gracilis | reverse complement strand
GGGGGCGGGGCGCGGGCAGGTGCCGCGCGCAGGCCCGGCTCGGCCGGGGGTCAGCGGCGCCGGTCAGCCCCGCGCTCCGCGCAGCCGGGCCGCGCCTCCATTGGCTCTCCGAGCGCTCCCCCGTCTGCCGCGTCGCGCGCGCCGCACGACCTTGGCCGCCCCCCGGGGCAAGGCGAGCCCGCTGGAGGCCGGGCGGCGCGATCGGTGACCGCCCGGGCCGAGCCCGGCCTGCGTCCCTCGCCGTGAGCCTCCGGCGCGCTGTGGCTGCCCGGGCAGCGTCGAGCGAGCAGTGTCACCCGTGCAGATCTTCGGACCCCTCCCCGGCCCTGCCCTCTCCTGGGGATGGGGGGCGCGCGCCTTGGGGTGGGCACTTCCGGGGCGCTTGGTGGCTGGCGGCGTTGGGGGAGCCGCTCGGTGTGCAGCGCCCCTCCGAGGCGGCAGAGGGAGCAGAGCCCCTGGGGTGAAGGCTGGGGTGGCCAGGACCCCTTGGAAAGGCCATGCAGGGCGGGGAGTGGGCTCTTGCTCCTTGGAGCCTTGGCGTAAAGCCTTAAGGAGGGCGAAGCCGAGGCCCAGGGTGGGGGTGGGGCTGGGCTTCGGCGCTGCTGGCGGTCGCCGTGACTGCTGAGCCGTCTCCCTGAGCTTGTGTTTCTCCTTTTTCGAGCAGAAAATCGCGAGGACATACTAAACGCCAGCGACAAGCTCACGGAGGCCCTGGAAGAGGCCAACACTCTGTTTAACGGAGGTAACCGGGCACTTCCCACCGGGCAGGGCGGGGTCAGGGCGGGGTGCGCACCCCTTGGGGTCATTCGGAAGAGTCCAGTGGCGCCTGGTGCTTGTCTTGAAGCGCAGTCACGGCCGCAGGAACAGGACTTGTGGCTCCGATCCTGAGCCTGTACTAAGGTCTTTACAGGCAGCTGAGGGGGTGGCCCTGCTGCTGTCTTCCTGCTGTCCCTCCGGCTCTGTCCTGGTGACCGCGGCTCCCAACCCCCTCCAGGTCCTGGCTGCACATTCTCTGGCTTCAGCCCTCAGGAACCCACCTTCCTTTCGCCCTGGTTCATCCCTCCTCCGCCCTCTTGCTTCTGGCCCTTGCTCGGGCTCAGGCCGTCTGTCCGGGTCACTGTTGACTGCCCGGCGCCTGGTTCAGGGGGTCAGTTTGCTCCTGCCGCACAGAACATGCCTGCATCTGCTGTCCCCACCATGTGGCCGGTCCCCACGGTCAGCCAGGGTCCTCGCTCTGGGACAGTCTTCCCCTTTAGCACCATTAAGCCTCCGTGACGTGGACGTCTGCACTTTGCTGTCCGAGGGCCCTGAGGCCGAAGCCAAGAGCTCTCTAGAAGGGCCCAGGAGCGACCCTTGCTGGGATCTCTCTGTTAGCTCGCAGGGCTTTCCTGAAGTAAAATTAAGGGGGAGAAAAGCAAGACCTGGAGCTGACAGGAACGTGCAGGAAGCAGCCGTTCACGTGAAAGGCCTCGGGAGCGAGCTAGGCTGGGGCCTGAGCTAGGCTGGGGCTCTGAGCTAGGCTGGGGCTCTGAGCTAGGCTGGGGCTCTGAGCTAGGCTGGGGCCTGAGCTAGGCTGGGCCTCTGAGCTAGGCTCGTCCTCTGAGCTAGACTGGGCCTCTGAGCTAGACTGGGGTCTGAGCTAGGCTGGGGCTCTGAGCTAGGCTGGGGCTCTGAGTTTGGCCTCTGCTGCACCTGTTTCTTCTTGGCTGCCCTTCCCGTTTGCCTCGAAGTTGCTCCCAGGACACCCCAGCTCCCATAGCCCTGTGCGTCCCCTGGGCCCTGCTGTTTCCCCCAGGGAGCTGCCCTCCCATCCTCTCCCAACTTCATTTTGCTTTTCCTCTCCTTCCTGTCTTGTCTCTTTCCTTCCAGTCTTTCCCCCTCTGCAGCTGCATGAAGCCTCTGCTGGTCCTCTGGTGGGCCACCCTGGCCACTTTCCTATGCGGTCACCGCCTGCCGCCTGCAGGGTGGGGTGGGAGAGGAGCTCGGGCCGCTAGTGCTGTGCTGGAAGGCGGGTCTCCTGTCGCTGCCCAGGAGGTGGCTGGCATTTCTCTCAGGCTCCCTGACCTCTGGCCTTCCTGCCCATTGGGCCTTCAGCCCGATTTACCTTGGCGCTGGCCCTGGGCAACGAGGGTGCCATCCTGGGGTCCAAGGGAAAAGCGAGTTGGCCTTGGCTGACTTGTTGCTCTGGGTTATGGAGAGATTGTGGCATGTCTCCCGGAAGGGGGAGAACTGGAGAAGCCCGGTATTCAGTTTGGCAAGTTGGGGGTGGGGGTCAGTCTTTGAGGGGAGAAGGGGGTAAACCGGAGACTTATTTGGCTGGGTCCGGTGGGAGATGCCAGTGGTTGGGATGTCGGAGAAGAGCTGCAGCTGACGTGTTCTTTGTCACCGGCGTCTCTCCCTCGGTGTCTGCGTCTCTCCGGATAGTGTCTCGTGCGCGGGAGGCGGTCCTGGATGCCCAGTTTCTCGTTCTGGCTTCGGATTTGGGCAAAGAGAAAGCCAAGCAGCTGCGTTCTGATCTGAACTCGTTCGACATGCTGAGATACGTGGAGACGCTGGTAAGCCTGGCGCGGCCACATGCGCACCCAGGGGTGTCGCCTAGCGTGTTGGTGCCAGCGGCTTTGCGTGTGTCCACGTGTCCACATGCAAGCGGTTTTCACTTTGTTTTCTCTCGGTTTGGTCTCCGATTTTCCCAGAGATGTTCCTGGATGGGGCTGATGAAAGTAGAGCTACCCGGCCAATTGGGGTTGGGGCTTAGGGTGGTTGAGCACGTGCGGAGGCCGCTGCCAGCGATGGGCTCCGGCTGGTCCCAGTAGCCTTTGTTCTGGGGTGTAAGAAAGCGGAGTGCTGGGCTTAGCCCAGCGGCCCCCTGGGCAGGCCTGGGACAAGCCAGGTTCCGGGCTTCCTTTGAGAATATTTTAGAGCCATTCAAATATCATGGGAAGGCCGGCCATGGTGGCGTGTGCCTGTAAGTGGCAGCCTAGGAAGCCGCGGCAGGGACCAGGGATCGCGGTTCGAGTCCCACCGGGGGCACATAGCGAGACCTAGTTCCAAAAAAATGTAGCTGGGCGTGGTGGCACGTGCCTGTAATCCCAGCTACCTGGGAAGCTGAGACTGGGGATGACTTGAGTCTGTGGTACCCCAGGCAACATGAGCCTGCGGTTCCATGGGCAAAAATAGCGAGACCTAGTCTTAAAAAAACAAAAACAAATGTCACGGGGGTTTGGTTTGGTTTTTATTGTTGCTGTATTCATGTTTCTCTGCCTCTCTGTGGGGACGCTGGTCCAGCCTGAGACTGGGGACCCTGGAGGAGCCCCCAAAACCGCAGCCGACCTGCCCCTGTGTCTGTGTCTCCCACTGCTGCCTTCTTTGTCTAGGTTGGACTTGACACCACCTCTGTCCTCGCCTTTCTGCTCAGACACTGCATTGTGAAATGGTTGTGAAGACAGTCCCGTACCCTGTGCTCTGAGCAGATCGGTGAGCCGCTTTGGAAAGGGCTAAGGTGGAAAAGTTTTATTTTTAAAGCGATGACTTTTAAAAAACTTAAACTTATGAAAGTGTAAGACCTTCACATTTTTGTTGACATTCTTACCGTAAAGTACCCGGACCAGGAAGGGTGCCCTGGTGTCCAGCTCGGTGAATAAAGGGAACATACGTTGTGCTGCCTTTTTAGAAATTATTTGTGTCGAGCCGCTTGCGGTGGCACGCACCTGTAATCCCAGCCTGGGGAGGCTGAGGCCAGGATTCACTTGAGTCCGCGGGTTCGAGTCTACCCTGGGCAACATAGCGAGACCTAGTCTCTAAAAAAAAAAAAAAAAAAAGTTATTTGTGTCTGTCAGAGTCAACTTTGTGCTTTAACACACCAGAATAGATTCTACAAGTCTTACTGTGTTCAGTAGAGAGTCTGACAGTAGGAGCTCTTGGCTTGGGGAATGGGGGGGCGATGGCAACGTGGGGAGGCCTCTCTCCATATAGTGTTCAATAGAGAGCTGGTAAAGGGGAGGTTTGATCCGACAGAAGGGGAAATATCCTCCTACAAGTGTGGGTTGCAGGAAGGGGTGGCAGGAAATTTGGGGTTCACTCATCCTCTCTATACAGTCTCTCTGGTCTTCAAAGTATGATGGGTTTGATAGAGTTTAACTTGTTGAGTACTTTTGGGTTATTGTTATTATTATTATTGGTTTTTTTTGTTTGTTTGTTTTTTTGAGACTAGGTCTTGCTATGTTGCCCGAGGTAGTCTCAAACTCACGGACTCAAGTGATACCTAGCCTCAACCTCCCAAGTACTGGGATTACAGGTGCGCGCCACCACTACTGGCTTCAGGTTATTATTTCTACAGGCTATTTTGATTTGGTGACATGTAGGCACTTTACAATCTTATAGCACCAAAGTGTGCTTTCATAGAAGTGACCATAACAGCATACATTTTCTACCAGGAAGGCAGTTTTGGGGTGAACGATTCTTTCTCCGGGAGGCTGGCTACAGTTTTGGGGCGAACAATTCTTCCTCCACACTCAGTCACAACTCCTGGGTCTGTGGAGACACCCCCCCCCCCACTCCTTGAGCAGAGGTCTCCGGGAGGCTGGCTAAACAGGGAAATAGGACGGCTGGCTGAATGGCCCTGCTCAGTCCTGGGTCCTGGAGCTTGTGATTGGGGGTTTTGTATTTTTATGCTGACACAGCTTTGCTGATACTTTAAAAATGAGCCCCTTGTAAACCAGGTGTGGTAGTGTGTGCTTGTGATCTAAGCGCTGGGAGACAAGAGGCCAGGGATCGCTTGAGTTCATGGGTTTGAGACGACCCTGGGCAACATAGCAAGACCTGGTCTCGAAAAAGCAGCTGGGTGTGGTGGCAGGTGCCTGTAATCCCAGCTATCTGGGAGGCTGAGGATCGCTTGAGTCCGCGGGATTGGGACTACCCCGGGCAACATAGTGAGACCTGGTCTCAAAAAAAAAAAAAAAAAGCCACTTGTGACCCAGACGTACTCATAGGTCCATGTCTCTGGCGCCCAACCCCTCGACCTGCCAGTGTGAGCATAGCTTCAGCCTCGCTATGGACACCAGGGTGGACAAGTCTTTGTTGTGGGCTTGTCCTGTGCCTTGTGGGATGTGGACCAGCACCCTGGCCTCACCCAGCAGATGCTGGTGACACTTCGCTGTTCCAAAAAACGTCTCCCGATCTTGCCCGGAGACCCCAGGGGACCATCTTATGTATGGAGGAAATACTGTACCTCTGGAAAGAAGAATTTATTTAAGAGGTTTTTTGGGTTTTTTTGAGACGAGGTCTCGCTATTTTTGCCTGTGGAACCACAGGCTCACGTTGCCCGGGGTGCCCCGGATTCAAGCAATCCCCAGCCTCCGCTTCCCAGGTAGCTGGGATTACAGGTGCACGCCACCACACCCAGCTATTTTTTTGGGATTAGGTCTCACTATTGCCGCGGGAGGGTTTCAAACCATGATCCCCAGTCCCAGCCACGCTCCATAGGCTGTAGTTTACAGGCACACGCCACCATGCCCCGCTTTATAAGATTATCTTTATAAGGAGAAAGTTAGCCTGTGTGAGGGCACTGAAAACAGGCTTTGCCTCCAGGTTCCGTGGCTTTGCGGTGAATGGGATGGTTGGATGTGGTGAATGATTGCCTGTGGCTTAACGGGTCTTTTCGTTTCCCTCATTTTTTTGTAGCTGACTCACATGGGTGTAAATCCGCTGGAAGCTGAGGAACTCATCCGAGATGAAGAGAGTTCTGACTTTGAATTCATAGTCTATGACTCCTGGAAAATATCAGGCAAAACAGCAGAAAACACCTTTAATAAAACCCATACATTCCACTTTCTGTAAGATTACTTTCAAAATCCAACAGACCAGCCTTTGTAAACCTGAAACTGCTTTTTATTGTGGGGACAAAAGCCAATTTGCTCTTGTAGAGGTGACGGTCGTGAGGCTGTTGTTTAGACTTTTCCAGCTTTGACTTTGAAGCCCCCAGAATCATCGTGGGTGGGGTCTCATCCCGCACCCTTGCAGCTGGAAAGGCTTGGGCAGGTCCGCCTGGCCGGCCCCTCCTGACCCTCTGCTTCTGGGGGAGAGGTTTGGTCTGTGACATGATGTGGCCTTTGTTTTGTATCTTGAAAATCACTGTCGTGTAGAAGCATGATCCTTCCTGTGGAGGAGCCCTTAGGAGTCTACCCGTATAGGTATAGGTCAGGTGCCCCCTCCAGTCGGTCACCGATCTGTGTTGGGCGATGACTTGAGTCACTCTCACATCAACCGCCCACTTCATTTTTGGGATCCAGCCCTGCTTTTGAAAAGCTGTTCTCTGTACACATGGAACTGGCTTGGGTTTGAATTTCCTCGCTCCGTCCTCTGGGAGAGTCAGAGCAGCTCTCACTGGGCCTTTTGTACGATAGCCTTGAACCACCCTGGTCGTGTTCCCTGATACTTTCTCTTGGCGTAGCCACCTGCGTTTTGTCTTCCTGAGTGATGAGCCTCCTGGGTGACTCTTAGTTCTGATTCCCTCTTGCACTTCTCCTGACATTTGTGTGTCTCAGAAAGAAGGCTTTGGAAACGCAGTGTGGTCAGTTTGTGTTGTGAGGTCAGCATCTCTCTTAATAGAGTTCCAGCCTTTGTTTTGTGTTGCTGTCTAGACTGTTAGCAGAAATCCGGGATCTCAAGACGTCCTTTTGTGGCGTGACTTCAACTTGATCCCATTGTCCAGCCCGACTCCAGCCCCTAGGAATGACTGACAGCCTGTGTCTGCATCTGCTGCTGCTTCAGCTCACAGTCTCCTCTCCTCATCCTTCCTACTGACGTTCACTTATCCCCTAGGCCCCAGCTCGGACATTTCCAGAAGCTTCTCGGGACGGTGGGGCTGGTACAGGATCAGGTTTCCCATGTCTCCCACACGCTCTGAGAGGACCGTGCTCGAACACTGCAGCTGGAGTCTCTGTAGCCAGTTGAAGGGGACACGTGTCCCCATGTCTGGTCTATATGCTCTGGGCCTTGATCGCTGCCTGACGCATCTATCACTGTGACTGATGTCTGCGTTAGCGATTTTAGGGGGTCAGGGCTCCAAAAGAGTGAGGAGTCCCCATGCCATTGCTTGGCTTGAGACAGCTGTGTTCTGTCATCTCAAGCAGGCACCTTGGCCCTGGCACCCCAGGGAGCTGTTTCTCCTCCTTCCCTGGTCTTTGTAAAACAGAACAGACCTCGCTGGGGTGACATTGTTGGGGGGGCATCAGGCCTGCCCACCTTTGAGAGCGTGGTAGGAAGGTGTGGAGGGCGGTGCCTGGGAGGGAAGAGGAAGCAGAAAGAACGCCCGCTGCTACCGGCGTCTTGTCTGACGTCATCCGCCCTCACCACTCCTGCCTGGCCTCACTCATGGGAACGGCTTTCAGCTGCTGGACTGAGTTTGTTGAGAAACAGGCCAAGACCTGAAGGCGTGTTTTTTGGTAGGTTGGGTTCCATACAAGGAGAGGTGCCTGTGCCGAAACCGCGGACCGACCGGCCAAGGAAGTTCCCCATGATCGAAGAGCAGCGGGCGATGCCTGCCCAGGTGGGTGGTTTGCTTTTGGTTTCACTTTGCTTTTTAAGATGCCCCGCGTGGAGAGAGCTCTGAATCTAACGGACGCGCGTTCGGGTCACCCTCCCGCACCTTTGGGTCTGGGGGCCGGTTCAGTCATGCAAACATTTCATTGACGCCTTTAAACCCTTCACTGGCTTGACTGTTGCTCTGAGTGTCACCCACGCCTGTATTTGGGTTCCCTCGAAGCCCGGGTTTCTCAGCTGCAGTTTGGGCTCTTGGTGGAGAGGCCTGCTTTGTACCCTCTGGGGTACGTCACCACCCCCCCGACCGCTGCCCACCAAGTGCCAAACAGCTCCCAGCCTCCATGGGGTGATAGCCTGAAACAGCTGTGACCACCACTGGCTGGTGTCCCTGGCCCTCCCAGAGGGAAGCCTTTGAAGGTGCTGCTGTCAACTCAGCCTGCAGACAGGCCATCTGGAAATGGGACGCTTTTTTTTTTTTTTAAGACTAGGTCTCGCTATTTTTGCCCGTGGAACCGCAGGCTCTCGTTGCACGGGGTACCACAGACTCAAGCCATCCCCAGCCTCAATTTCCCAGGTAGCTGGGATGACAGGCGCGCGCCACCACGCCCAGCTATTTTTTTGGAACTAGGTCTCACTACGGGCCCCAGGCGGGACTCGAACCGCAATCCCTAGCCCCGGCCGCTTCATAGGCTGAAGCTTACAGGCACGAGCCACCGTGCCCGGCGAAATGGGACACTTTCACTGAAAATTAATACATGTGGATGTGACTGCAGCCGGAAAGTCTTGGTTTAGAAAAACACATTCAGATGGGGCTGAGGACGGGCAGTGATGCTCAGTAAGACACTTGGAGGAATGTGGGTGCGTGAGAGCAGGAAAGGTGAGCAGGCAGGCCAGGAAGACGTCATTGGCCTGACACCGGCGTTATGTTCACAGCTGAACAGGATGGAGGAATCTCATCAGGAAGCAACGGAAAAAGAAGTAGAAAGAATCTTGGGGCTGCTGCAGACGTATTTTCGGGAAGATCGTAAGTATGACGCCAGCTTCCCTGAGGGGGCCCGTTCTCCAAGTGACAAGTTGTTTTAGTTGAAAAGGCACCATCTGTGAGGGTGGAGTCACTTTCATTCCTTTTGTGGGCGACATTGTGAGGGAGGCCTCTTCCCGTTTGGAAAACCGTGTGAGCACTTGTGAAGGGACTTTTCTTTTTTTTCTTTTTTTTTTTTTATTTATTATTTTTATTTTTAAAAGATGAGATGGTTTTTCCATCACGTAATAAAACGTGCTGTAGAAATGAGAGAAGTGAGATGTTCCATGCTTCTCTTCCCCTTTTCCCCCTCCTGAGAGGCAGCCACTGGGAAAATAGGTTTACATTCTGTCTGTGCAGTTATGAAAATATGTACCTAAGTAATTGGGATTTCCCCCCCTTTTTTCTAAACTAATAGTAGTACACACCATCTCCGCCAATGTCACTTTTCCCTATCCTATGTCAGAACACCCCCCCTCAACCTCCCCCACTGCCCACCGCGCCCTGCCTAGTATTCTCAGCGGTCCCTACTGTATGCCTGCAACCTAAACAAATTGAACAAAGCATCTACTAGCAGGCAAATAGTTCTTTGTAGACTTTTATCCTTGTTTGAACCTCTGATGTGAGAGTCTTGGCACATGACTTCGTGGCCAGCACTGGTATGTCCATAGGACAGCTTCTCAGGGGACTGCCAGGTCAGGGGCAAGCAGGTATTGGTCAGTGTGCCAGTTTACCCTCCACGAGGGTGGCATGAGCAGATGCTCCTGCAGCTGGAGCTCCTGGCTGTGGCTAGCTCGAGAGAGAGGAGTCATTTTCCTGTCTTGGGGAACTTTGCCTTTTCTCTACAGCTGATACGCCGATGTCATTCTTTGACTTTGTGGTGGATCCACACTCTTTCCCCCGGACGGTGGAAAACATCTTCCACGTTTCCTTCATTATACGGGTAAGATTTGAGATGCTGTCTCTGATGACATTCATATGCCTGTAACAGGATAAACGCAAGTCGCAGCTAGGAGCTGACAGGTATTGTACTAACCAGTGAGTGTTTTGGACCCTTTGTAGGAAAATATTTGACACGTAGGCAGAGCAAACTAGCTGAAATGTGTGTGCTTTTTACCTTTTAGAAATTATTTAGAGATAGAATTGGCAGCATTTGCATATGGAATTGCAGGTTAAGTGGTGGCATAATCTGTGAAATTCCCCAAATTTGACTGTTGTCAGGTTCCATAAGAGAAATGATGGTTTCCACAGCTTGCTCCCTAAAGGGGAAGGCTCAGGTTGCCTGGAACTGACTCTCAGAAGTATTGATGATATCATATATAGAGTGAGATGCTGACAGAATAAATGGCAGCGTGAGCAAGCAGTGAAGCCAAGTAGTGGACGTTTGGGAGGTCTTGTGGCACTCCTGTGGCTCTGAGGCCGACGCTGCTTCAGCAGAGAAGGTGGCAAAAATCACTGTTGAGGAATGAACGGTAGCACCTGCTCTGGGCAGCCAGTGTCCTGGATGCAGGTTGCCTTCATGCGCGTGTGCGAGGAGCCTGAGTCTAGCCTTAGGCCAAAAGCGTGTCTCGGCCAAGGTATTTTTCCAAAAGTGGCATCAAAGGCATATTTTGTCAATGATGAGTGACAGAACGGTGCATCATAAAATGTGCAGTAACTGACAGTCGGTATGAATCCGGGAAAAAGGTCAGCGTTTGGTTTGTAAGAGAACCTCAGGCTGGAGAATGGGTCTGGGGAACAGAGCTGGACGGAAACCTGGCAGGAAGAAAGATGAGACCAGTGGGCCAAGCACTGGCCAAAGACATGGAGTGAGAGAGGAGCTGGAGTGGCCGGAGGGAGGGAGGTGGAATGGGGAGTGGGGTGAGGGTCTAGGGGAGCATTATTACTATTATTTATTTTAATTTTAAAATAAAAAAATTTATTTTGTAATTTCATACAGTATTGCTCATGTTTGTATGGTTGTCATTTTCCCTTAGGTGTGGCCCTCCTTTCCATACTTTACCCCTATTCATCCCTACCCTATTCCTCATTTCCCCCTTCCTCCCTCTGGTCACTCCAGCTCTTGTGCTGCGAGTCGTTGCAGGTCCATGCTTGGCCCATTGGTCTTTCCCTTTTCTGGAACAATGTCCTTCTTCCCTGGGTGCAGACTTGCACTCCTGGACAGCCACAGACCAGGCTGCTCAGGTCTCCAGGAGTGACTGAGGTGGATAGTCAGGCCGAGCACATCAGGAGCTTGTAGGGCAGTCATATGGTGCTGCTTCTGTGCCGTGTGGTTCTGCTATCTGGTTTGGGAGCCCAGCTCCCAGCTGCTGGCAGTTGAGGCGCGGTCCCTGCTGGGGACAGACTTCCCCAGGTGGTTGGCCCAGCTCCTCTCCTCTCATATTAGTGCTTAAGCCCTGGGGCAATGGCCACGTCTCTGTGGCTTTTCTAGGGGAGCATTATGGGTGGGCCATACCCACAGGGAACAATCACTGTACAAATATGACCGATATTGTGTGGAAATGAGAAAATAAAAAAAAAATTGAAATAAAAGAAACAAAAAAATAGAAACAGAAAAGAAACCTGGGCAGTGAGTGAGCAGGAGAGATGTTGCAAAATCTCCCTCCTGGGCGCCCACAATTACGCTACCTTTTGACAATTCTGTGAGAAGCATTTTCTGATTGTTTTTCATTCAGTGCTAATAGGTTTTGAATCTAAATGTTGCTCCTCTCCTAAAAAACGTGTTTGTGTTTTAGGACGGTTTTGCACGAATAAGACTCGACCAAGACCGCCTGCCCATAATAGGTAAACGCCTCTCCATTCCGAAAACCCCTCTCAGAGAAAACAGTTATTCGCGTCTATCCAGTGTATTTACCGAATGGGAGTTTTCATCTTAGGCAACACATGTTTGACTGAAGATACTGACAGCACAGCCATAGCATCCATGCCACCAAGTTAATGCACTGCTCTCCACTCAACATCTACTGCTGTCCAGATGGACTGTGCAGAGGAACAAAGAACCTGTCATTTCCCCCAAAGTCTGTGATCGCAGATATTTTCTATGTTCTATTACAACATATTATTATGTATTATATATCATATATGATATGATATATATAGCATTATGTGTTACTTTCTGTATTCGATTACATTTGTATATCATACTGCAGATGTTATTTCTATAGTACCTTCCTGTTATACTCTTTTCCTGCTGAGGTTTCTTGTAGAGAAGAAAGCGCTTCCACTGCACTTACTTTAAAAGTTCTCCATTTCCCAGTGGACTGAGCAGGGCTTCCCTCTGGGGTGGGTCTGGAGATGGGCACAGGTTTTCAAATGGTGGCACATGTGACTCCACTACATGCTTCCCCCCCCCCAACGGGAGCAAGTGGGATAACCTGCTACCATCATCATAGTCTGTGACAATTCAGTCGTCCCTGAAATCCTAACAGTGTCTGCCGGTCTCCGTAGCCTCTTGATAGGGTTTACAGGTTTGGGCTCAGTCACTCATCTGTCTCTGTTCGGATCACCCCGCTGATGAGATGACCTTTGAACATGTTGTCTTCCGAACAGAACCTGTTTCTTTAAACGAAGAAAGTGAGGGAATTGAGCAGAACACACAAATCAGGAACCAAGGAATTATAGCTCTGAGTTACCGCGACTGGGAGGTAAAGCCCCATAGCCCCTGAGCCTGGGTCTGTCCTGGGCTCCACCCCCTGCCCCTCACATCCTCTTTCTCTGCCAGGAGATCGTGAAGACCTTTGAGATCTCAGAGCCGGTGATTGCTTCGGGCCAGAGCCAGGAGCGGCTGAGTGCGTGATGCCCACCCAAGGTAACCGGCCCTGGGGGCCGCCGCTCCTTCTTCCTGCCGTGTCCCAGGCCTTCCAGACCCCGCGGCTTTCTCACATCCTGGCGGGTCTGCCTCTCCGGCGCCCCGTTCCTAGGACTGTGGGGCTGGGGAGGAAGGCGGAGCGGGCCCGGGGCCTGCAGTTTCCTCCCTTGGGTTGATCGCCGAGAGCTTTCGAAGCTTTGCGGTGGGAAAGCAGAGTGGGTGTTGGTTTCTGGCCTGGCGAGCCCCGCCCTCCTGCACTGTGAGACCAGCCGAGTACTGAACACAGGGCAGAGGAGGACAGGCCAGGCTAACAGCGGAGTGCCGTTCGGTGGCATTCCGGACGTCTGAGGCATGCTGGGAAGGGCCGTTCGTGTGTGTGGAGGGCAGCGTTGCTGGGAAGAGAGCAGAGCACAGGGCAGCCTGGGTGCGCAGGGCCTGGACTCTGCTAGGCTCGCCCTTCTGGATGTGCAGCGAGCTGCGTCCTCTCAGTTTCATTCCCCTCCTGGGCAAACCTGCCTGGGGAGGAGGGGTGTTTGCATTAGATAGATTCTGTTTTCCGAGCTTAGAGTTCCTGCGGTTTTGAGAGGTAAGATGAGTTTCCTAGTTCGTCATGCAAACTTCTTCACGGGTGCTCGGTCTCCTGCTCCAAGACAGCAGGCACAGAAGGCAGACGTTGAGTGGTCACGGGGCTGGGCTCACGTGAGGAGGGACCAGCTGCTGGGCCTCAGCGATGCCTATTAAGGGGACTTTGCCTTTATCACTTGGAAACTGTTAACCAGCTGTTTCCCCTTCTTTTCAGGACTCGACTGAATTGAATTGTGAACGCCTGATAGGAAAGCAGCACGTGTTGTATATATTGTATGATTAAACCTTTTTAAAGACAGATTGTTTTTAGTAAAATGTAGCTTTTGATAGTTCATGAATTTGTCGTGGTTGTCTTTGATTAAAGGAAACTCACTGCCATATTCGCAAAAACCTATCCTCTTTGTTTTCTGTTCTGGCTAGCGCCTCTCCGTTCTCCGGCTGTGTCCACTGAAGGGTTCCCAAGGCGGTCAGTGGCCGGGCGGCCAAGTCGGCAGCTTGAGCCAACAGGTATTAGGTCGAACCCTGTGAGACAATTTCAGTCAGGGAAACATGGTCGAACAGCAGCAGTTTCACCTGAGGCAGTGGTGTTTTGCTGCTTTTTTCCCTCACGAGAAAGCCTCAGATTTCTTTTCCACAAACCCACCCACTGGTCCCCATCCAGGTTGCCCAGGTTGCTTCCACAGAGGCTGGTTCCCTGCTTCCTGTCTGCCCTTCGGATCTCTTCCTATCTCTTCAGAGCCACGTGCCAGCTTCTCAGCGATCACCCACTGCCCTGGAGCTTTGAAATGCTTCCGCTCATCAGCAATGTCCGGGGGCTTGCACCATAGCCTCACTTACTCCTCAATGCCAGCCATCTTTTTGTGGCTTTTGTGTGGTTTTTTTTGTGTGTTTTTTTTTGGGGGGGCGGGAGCTAGGTCTCGCTGTGTTGCCCGGGGTAGTCCCAATTCTGCAGATTCAAGCGATCTCCAGCTTCAGCCTCCCGGGTAGCTGGGATTACAGGCGCCCGCCACCATACCCAGCTGCTTTTTCGAGACCAGGTCTCGCTATGTTGCCTGGGGTAGTCTTGAACCTGTGAACTCAAGCGATCCCTGGCCTCTTGCCTCCCAGGGCTTGGATTACAGGCACAGCACCACACCTGGCTTCAGCCATCTCTGTGTTAAGCAGTTTTATTGAGGTAGAATTCACACAGTGCCATCATTCCCCTATTTAAAGTGTCTGTCCGATTCATTTATTTCCCAGGCTATTCACAGGCCAGTGAATCACCACCACCATCAGCCTCCTAGTTTTAGAACATTTTCCCCCCCATCCTGCCTCTAGTAGCAGTCACCCACCTCCTCGCCCTTAGCCCCAGCCAACCGCTAAACTATACATGCGCGCACGCACATACACATACATATATATTTTGGCTGTTTATTCTATTTACATTGACCAATTCTGGACATTTAACATAAATGGAATTACGTGTCTCAACTATTTAAGCAAGTGTGTTTAGCGCCTCTGTCCAGACCAGATTGTGTCATGATGGCACTGGGCATCTATCTTCTCTGTCTATCTATACTCTGTGGAGGGCAGTCACCTGGGGAGCTGTGGGGTTGGAGGCTTTTCTTTTTTTTGAGACCAGGTCTCACTATTTTTGTCTGTGGAACCGCAGGCTCTCGTTGCCCGGGGTACCACAGACTCAAGCAATTCCCAGCCTCAGCTTCCCAGGTAGCTGGGATTACAGGTGCGTGCCACCACGCCCAGCTATTTTTTTGGAACTAGGTCTCGCTACGGGCCCCAGGCAGGACTCGAACCGTGATCTCTAGCCCTGGCCGGTTCATAGGCTGAAGCTTACAAGCACGAGCCACCGTGCCCGGTCTTGGAGGTTTTTCTTCATGTAAGAATGCTGTGTTCATCACCATTGACCTCTTAAAGGAAGAATGGAAAGAAAGAATGGAATGACAGCTGGTGGTGTGACAGACTTCAAAGACTTGGAGTGAGAGATTACAAAATGGCTTCCAAGTTTTTTGAGGAAAAAGGCTGTTTTCCCTGGAATTGGGCTACCTGGGAGGCTGAAGCTGAAGTCTCAACTTGTCTGCACAACAGATAGGGCAGGGTGATGTTCTGGGGATTTGGAGACTAGGTTGTGAGGCTTGGAGTACCACATAGTGACTACCACGTGGCCCCGAGACGGGGAAGAGGGGGAGGGATGCATTTGGCCAGCCAGAAGAAGCAGGAACACCACCTTGGACCTTCCCACCTGGCCCTGCCAACACCGGCAAGTCCCTAAACCAAGTCTGGTGCCCGTGGTGCTGTGTGGGGCAGAGAAATCGCCCACCTCAGTTACCTGAGTTCCTGATACAGAACTAAGAATAAGATGGCGGTGATTTGACGTCACTAAGTCTTGGTGCAGGTGTGGAGGTGGGTGAAACGTGGATGAACACCTGCTTGTGGTTTCCCTTTTGCCGTTTCCTGTGGGATGTAAAATCCGGAGGTACAGATTCGACGGCACTGACAGCTAGGGAAGGGGCCTAACCTTAAGAAGAAATACCGTGATCTAGAAAATAGTTTTATTTTTGTTCAACTGGCTTCTCAGAAACGGGGGTACACTCAGGAGCTCTCTCGGGAGCGGTTTTTTAATCCTCTCCGTTTTTGGCTTTTCCATCAGCACCGTCACTTCTTTCGGTGCATCCTGGTGAGGCTGGCAGATCGGATAGGCCGTGACCCATTCAAACTCCTTGGCTTCCTCTGGAGGTTTCTCCGCCGGAGGCTTTCGGGCAGGAGTAACTTGCGTGGAGAGTTTCTGAGCATCTTGTTTCTCCTTCCTCTGCTCTGCGAGCCTCCTCCCTCGAACCATCCGCTCCTGGTGTCTTTTTATCTGCTCCGTTACCCAGGCTGCCTTGGGCTTTTTCGCTTTGGTTCTTTGTGTCTTCTGGCTGTTTGCAGCCATTTCATCCTCCCTCAGTGTTGCTCGCTTTGTGAAAAGCCTCTCACTTGCGGTTTTCTGGGGGAGTCGCTGGCACTTCTCCTTGAGGCCTCTGGCCCGTTTGACCCGATAGATGTGGTTCTTGATCTGCTCCAGCTCCCTCTCCGGCACGAGGTAGTCCCTCGTCTTCTCTTCCGTGTTTCCAGTTGGGCGGTTCCCGCCCTCCGTTTGCGTGTCCCCCTGGGGAGCCATTTTGTGTCCCCACGCTTCCTTCAGCATCGCTTCCTTCGGCGTCGCTTCCTTCAGCGTCGCCAGCTGCTGTCGCTGATAGTCGGTCACTGCTTTGGCAAACCCGAAGCCAAAAGACATGACCTTGAGTTTATGAAGTGTTTCCTTCTCCTGTTGGAGTTTTTTGGCTAAGAGTTTCCTCACTTCTGCAGACTGGACACCACCTAAACGCTTGTCAAAGGGAAGTATTAGAGCTTTTTAAGTGGGATGTCGTTTATCAGAGGCTGTGGCACAAATCTCAAGTGTCTGTCAGCCCTGCCTAGCGCTCCAGCGCCACATCCATGGGGGTCTCTGAACCATGTTTCAGACCCTGTCACTCTCTCCTGCCCCCAGGCTGAAGTCTGTGACCCCCCGTGATGTAGCAGAAGCAGTTCCGCAGAAGACCCTCCTCTCCCCAGCAAACATACCACCAAATGTACACCGCACTCTGCCTTCTAGCTTTGACTATGGAGACCTTTCCTGGTCACTGCCCAAGCCATTCCTTCCACCCCTGCTGTGGCGCTTCAAGCACTTCAGTTTGCAGGGAGCACACTCCCTTTCCTGGCCCATCCCTCACCTCCACGTACAAACCCTGAGGTGTATAACAGTGCATAGCTTCCTTTGGGGCCATCCTTCCATTGCTTCCAACACCCCCACCCACTGCTCCCCTTGCTTTGGTGCTCATCCTACGATAACACCCCCTGCTGTCTCCTCAAGCCTCCTCAGTGAGGCTTCCGTTCTCTCAGACTCCTCGGCTGCTGTGTGCATCTGGTTCACGAGTGACCTCCGAGCTGACAAGTCACCGTCCCTTCTCATCTCCCCACCGTGTGTGACCTCTCGCCTTTCCACAGAGGCCACCATTTTTCCCTCCACACACTATCACTTCTGGCTTCCAGGCTACAACCAAAGGTATATGACCAAGGGTATGTTGGGGATCTTCCCCCCACCCCACCGTATCTCCGAGCGACTGAACATCCCAGTTCTCTTCCTTATGGGCAACCCCTCCGACTGCTCTGCTTGCTCTGTCTTTTACATGGAGGGCAGGGGAATGCAGCAGAGAGACTGTCACTTCAGCCAGAACAGAGTCAGGCCCAGGCTTCCCTGGACATGGAGAGTGGCCAGCACTAATCAAGGAGACTGGCCACATGCCAGGCGTGCGCGAGAGGGGAACGGAGGCGGGCAGGATGGTCAAGGCACCCAAGGGTGCCGGTGGCCCCTCACCCTCACATCCGGACACTGCTTGATGCCACTCGATTCTTCCTCCAAAGCATTTTCTCCTTTCAGCTGCCACTTCTAACTCAGGGTGCTTCCACCCCGGCTAACAGCCTCCTTGGCTCTCCTGAGTCCACACGTCTCTCCCTCTGCCCCCAGATCACAGCAGCCGATTGCTCTCGGATTTACGTCACTCTGCACATGTCACTTTCCTGCCTGGAAGCCCGGGTAGCGTCTAATCGTGCTTAGGACTGAACCCCAGGAGGGGAGACATCCTGACAGCCTCTCCAGACCACCTCCACGCAATTGCCCTCTCACCCTGCCACAACCACGGGGAAACCCACCGTTTCCACATGCTCTCCCCTCCTGGCTTCCTACCACACGTCCTGGCCCTGGCACTTGCATGAGTCACAGACAGGTCTCAGAGGACATGTCACTTCCTCAGGCCCTGCACATACTCCAGATGGTCCCACGCTCTCCTGATACTGCAGTGTGTGGTAACCATGTGTTTAAGGTCAACGTCCCTCACTAGACTCAGCCCCTGGGGACACGGGGGAGGTTTGTTTCATTCAGTCTAGCCGGACCCCTGGAGCGGGACCAGGGCCGAACTGGATATAATCGGCCAAACAGTTTTGTCTGAGATACTTGGACCGTTTTTTGGGTGACAAACTGTGTAAGCTGATTATTGCCTACCACGTTCACAGGAAATGTATTTCCTCACCATAATCTTCTTTTCTAGCGGGGACTGGAAACCGACTGCAATTCGAGGGTCTTGAGTATTTTTGGCCCAAGCCAATCTGCAAAATCAAAACAGGAAACTGCCGGAGGGCTTGGAGAAAGGTTTCCACACACACGTTCATGTCAGGTAGCTGAGTGGGGACTTTGCATACCTAGCAAGAGACATTCTTGTACCGACAGGCAAAGCTCTAGGATGTGTCTAATCTGTATCTTTCCTTGGAGAGGGAAAATGCTCTCTGACAAAAGTATAAAGAAAGAAGGAGCAAGCTTGTGTTTGAAGCAGTGTCTGCCAGAGGCACCTTTAACACTGGAAAGGGGAGAGCCCATTGAAACGGCTACTTCGAAGAGCACAAACCACTGTTTGTAAGTAGGACAGTGACCATAGCTTTGAAGAGACATTTTCAAAGTTGGTCAAAGTCTAAAAGTTCAGTTACGTATAAAGACCTCAACAATAGATGTAGACGCTAGTATTAATTTTAAGAACAGTCGCTATAGCATTTCAGTAGTCTGGTCAACACTTTACATTTTAAATAGATGATAAACCTATCTGAGGGCAAGAAAGATGTTTGAGTTAATGCAGAAAAATAAAGCGGAGAAACCGGTCACTTAAAGTAGCATAGAGTCACACGGGTGCCCCCCTCAAGACCTGAATCCTTAACCTTATTAAGGAGCAAACAGGGTCTATGCTCAGCCATGTGGGCTGTAAATAGTCTGTTTCTCTCACTCCTTTAGCAGCACAAGGGAAGTCTTTTACAATAGAGCTGGGAGAAACAGAACGGCATGTGCCTTTGCGGTAAAGCTGATTTCTTAAGGCTCATTTCTGCTCTCATACTTTTTGTTCCTACAGCTTCTTGTATTATTTCATAGCAACATTCACTGAGCTTGCGTTAGACTAGGCATTGTGCTAGCAAGATGACCCTGCCACCTACCCTTGCAAACCACCCCATGCGGCGGGTTCCATTACCCTCTACTTCATGGCAAAGAACCCTGTGGTCAAGGGTGGTTCCAGGCCCCAGAGTTGCTTTCAGAGGCTGCCTATGTGCCCGCGTGACCCAGAACACGCACTTCTCATGCCTGTGCTACCCTTGTTCTCAGGTGAGTGGACATTTTCCTGCCTCTGCTTGAGGCAGGGCTAAATCATACATACTGTTCTTCTGCACTCAGAGCCAGCCATTCTGAGTCTGTCACCAATGGCGGGCACGAGCATGGGCCCTCCACCTTGGGTGGGCCCTCCCCCAAGTCCCAGAGGGCCCCTCTCCTGGCAGCCCTGCTGGGCGCTGTCGCTGCTCTCACAGCCTCATACTGCTTGTCCTGGGTGGCTTTGGCTTTGGCCAGTGTGTTCTGCATCACCAGCGTTAGCAACATCTTGGCACTTCACTCTCCTCTTCTCAGGGTCACATCAGCTCCTAGAGTTCCCCTTTCACCTCTGTCCTCTGTAGCCAGAGAACTGTGTTCTGGCCATTAACATTTCTGGCTCTCTTCCAGACATTCCACTCCCTGATGCTGTGCTTTAGGGATGCCCTGGCTGATTTCTAGGGCAACCAGTAGCTGTCACCAGCTTTTTATGAGTCATCACTCTCCAGAGTGAGACCACTGTGAGGTGATGGGAGCCATCTGGGTGGTGGGGAATGGACGCGAGTGTGAGATGGACTCGCGAGTGTGTGAGGCCAGGGGAGCTGTGCTCTACGAACACAAAGAAAGCTTCTTTAGAAGTAGCAGCTTTCCCGTTTGGAACGTGTACTGTTTATCTTCCTTGGAAATGGATGGGTGGACAGAGAGCCTAGGAACGGATCCTGCCAGTGTCTTCAGGAATTGGTGAAGGCTGGATAGGTTGTGGACAGTCCAATCACACGGTCTCATCATGTAATGTGTCACTCAGTTAAATACGCCTGTTGCCAGGAAGGTTCTGAGATTTAATACGGTTGAACGTGTTTAGTCACGTATCCCTGATTATGCTCAAAGCTGGCCATTCGTTAAAAAGCAGAAGAATGCTTCAATGTTGAAATACAAATTGTTGCAAATGATTTTGTATATTCACTGTTAGATGTACTTTCCCATCTAAGCTGTAGATGATGAAAGCAGTTTCTATTTTCACAGTATAGCACTGATGTTCAAGCTACATTTTAATATTTACTTGAGTTCCAAATTAAACAGGATGCCAGATCAAAACTGATTAAAAAAAAAAAGTCATGTTTAACTCATGTTTGTTGACAGACTCACATCAATCCCAATTCTCATGACACCTGTGTCTATCTCTACAAAGCTCCTGGTGATCAAGTTCCAGGCAGTGTCTTCAGTGCTTGAAAGACAGGATCTTATTTACCTGCCTATGAAAACAGATTCATGGAAGCCTCTTCTTTGATAAAGAAAATTTTAAGTATTATGTTGTAAAATTGTTTCTCTTTCCTCAAAATAGAAACTGGCAGCATAAAGAATATTTGTAAGCCTTGGAGATGAACAACAAACTTTTCTGGTAATAAATCAGGTGGAAACAAATTAAGAGACTAGAATAAACAAAAAGTTGCATGTGTTGTTTTTTCGGATGGAAATCTAGAAAGAGGAGGATTCTTCGATAATAACAATTTAATCCTTCATGAAATCTGTTTAAGTACATGCGAGATGGGGATGATGATGATTCCAAATGGAAACTACTGTTGTTGTTTTTTTTAAATTTTATTTTTGGATTTTCTTTTACAATACATGATTGTATAATTGCTGAGCCCCATGGAAACACCCCACCCCACCACACCCTCTCTGGTCATTTCAACTCCTTTCTTTTTGTTGTTTGTCCATGTTTAGCCCTTTAGTCTTCTTTTTCTCTTTTCTGGATCTATTTCCTCGTCCTTGGTGAGGGTGTGATTTCTTGGGACTTGGTGGAGCTGCTGTTTTATCTTTCCTGTACTGCTTTTGCCTTTGCAGGCTGATTCGAGCACCTTTGGCTTGCATCACTGCTTCTAGTTTCTTGGTGGATCTCATCTCCATTTTCTGCAACATTTTGTTGCTCCTCATGTTATGTTTTGGGTCTTTGGCTTTGGGGCATGACTCCCAGCCGTATGTTTTGGTAGAGCAGCTCCTTGATGGGGACAGCCATCAGCTGATGGTAGGTCTCTTGGTCTCCTCCTTTGGAACTTTGCTGTGGGGCCACTGCCATTCGGCAGACCTCCTCCCTCTGAGCAAAGTGGGTGAGCAGTGCCCTTATTGACAGCATCTCTGCACCAGGCTTTGGTTCACAGCTCCGCAGTGACACTGTAGGCGTAGTTATTTTGTTTGCTCTTGCAGTTCAGTGCTGGGTGGTTCTCACTTTGTTCTTTCTGAGTCTTGCCTGGGTGGCATAAGTTTATGGGTCTTTCTTTCTGTACCTCACCTATTCAGTTTCTGTGGTTGAAAATCATCTTGAGGCACTTATTCCTGATGAGGGCTCCCTGGAGTGGAGGTAAACCCAGAAGGGTCTGTGGTGGACCCAACACCCCCTCCCCCTTCTTCACAGGGCTCAGATGTGCAGGGCCCTGCAACATCCTGGGCTGACCCCAGCTCCATCCCACCCAACCTCAAGAGGCAGGCGGAGCAGGTGTGTGCGGGACGCGGTGACCACGTCATCATGCCACGCCATCATCGGAAACTACTGTTAACCACTCCTTGTGTCACAAAGCCTGAAATAAACTTCACAGTAATCAGTAACTTCTGGCATTGGAAACAGCACTTAACCTGCCACCTCCATTTTATAGGTATTTGAAAACAAAGCTATGTGACCGTCCTATGGGGTGTTACTAGCCTCATTTTGCCTGAGGAAACTCATTTGCTTTTACCTCTCTTTTCTGTAATTCTTTTTTTTTTCCAAATATGGACCAGAGTTTCAGATCTATATAATTTTCCTTCTTTCTGAAGAAACCCTTTAATATTTTTTGCAAACCAGGTCTGCTGGTGACGAATTTGTGTTTGTCTGGCAAAGATGTTACTTCGTTTTTACTTTTGAAGGACATTTTTGCTGGACACAGAATTCGAAGTAGGTGTTTCTTCTTTCAACACCTAAATACTTCCCTCTTTTCACTTGCCTGGTTTCTAAAGACGAGATGGATGGATTCTTATCCTAGTTCCTCCATAAGGAAGGGGTACTTTTCCTCTGGCTTTCCATCCCTCCCCCTAAGATTTTATCTTTGATCTTCCGCAATTTGAAGATAAGTCTATGGGAGATTTGTCCTGGTTGTTGTTCTCCACTGCTGCACTTTGACAATTCAAACAAAGTTCAGGTATCCTGTTTCCAGTCACATGTTAGGAGGCTACCATGCTGGAGCACGCATCTCCACACAGTGAAGGGAAGGGGGCCCGAGCTGAGGCTTTCAGGCTGTGAAGGGCTCACAGAGGGAAGGCACGGTCAGGACCCCATCACCAGCACCGAGAACCCTGGTGTTCCCATCTACCTGTCTCTGCTCAGATTGAAAATGGGTCAAAAAAAAAAAAAAGCTTTGTGACATACATTCAACTCAACTCTCTAACTTAAACTTAGGTCACTTTTCACCTGCTTGCTTCTTCCAGGCAGACTCAGACACTAGGCCTCCTGCAAGGAAATGCCTTTACTGGCCACATTTACATTTTCATTGCCTCCTTACTTTTGTTATGGGGTCCTGGCTTCAAGACCATCTGTTCCATCGCAGTGACCCTTCTCTTCTGCATTCAGCTGACCTGTATTTGGCTCTTCCCTGGCTTGTCTTAGGCTCCCTCTACTCACAATCACTCTTTGAAAGAAAAGGAAGACATATTTTACTTCCTCACATTAACTCGAGACATGGACTGGACCTGTCACCATGCGGATTCCTTCATTTCATCTGGGTCTAGGTTGACTTCCACTTTTTTTTTTTTAATACAGAATCATTTTAATTGAAAAATGGATTAGTTGTTTCTAGCAAACTGTTTTTTCAGATACGTCTCAGCATTCAGTTCAAGCATTTCCACACACATACCTAAAATGCTAGAAGAATATCAGTTTATCTTCTTTTAGGAAGTTTTATTGCTAATCTATTTCTTTTTTTTTAAATAAATAATATCTATATCTATTTCACATCTTTGTACTCCCCAGGGGTACTTCCACTCTCAAGCATTGCAGACTCAATTTCGCACTCAACGTTATAAAAAAGCTAATGGGACCAAACAGGTTTGCCAGGATTTTATTCTGTCCAGTAAGAAAAGGCCAAAGACAGGCCCTGCACACAAGTCCCTCCCCCATGAAATGAAACCTTGTTATTTTTCTCACTTGGGTCCTGAAAGTGAAAACTCACTTTTCCCTTCCATTCCAGGCCCTTAACTTTCATTAAAAATCAGTGTGAGTCTGGGGAAAGCAAAATCTGCCGAATAAACAAAATGGAGGACGTCTGTTAAGAGGCTGGAACTGAGAGGTAGTCAGGGGCCAAGCTCAAGGAGTTGGTGGCTGAAAAAACCTGCAGATATCCTGAGAAACCTCTACAGGTTACATTCTTTCTAGACCTTCCCACTAGGAGAGGCATGCTATCAAAGGTCACTTTGCTGCCAAGAAACCTCTTCAACTCAGACAAGAGTAATGAAATAGCTGGGCGTGGTGGCGTGCATCTGTAATCCAAGCACTGGGAGGCAAGAGGCCAGGGATTGCTTGAGTTTGCCGGTTCAAGACTACTCTGGGCAACATAGTGAGACCGGGTCTTGAAAAAGCAGCTGGGTGTGGTAGCCTGTCATCTCAGCTACCTGGGAGGCTGAGGCTGGGGATTGCTTGAGTCCATGGGATCGGGACTACCTGGGGCAACAGAGCAAGACCTAATCTCTCAAAAAAAAAAAAAAAAAAGAATATTGAAATGGACCTCAAATGTAAATAGCTGGGTGCAGGGTTGTGAGAAAGGATGAGTGAGAGAGATTGATATAGTTAAAGACTGGACTATTAGAAGCATGGTTGGTAGTAACTTTAAGATAAATTATTAGGCTTTTTATAGGGTTTAGGCAAGGGAAAAAAGTGGTTAAGAGAATGTTTTATGATTAGTTAATTAGGTGAGATTAATAGCTAAGGTAATAAAATATAGGTGAAATAGTTTTTGTGAGATAATGGCGGGCAGGGTGTTTATTTATATGTTGTTGGTAACTTTTAAGGAATGTTTTTTAAGGTAAATATTGGAATGGAGAAGCTTTTTGCTTTTTGGATATTTGTTGTTAGTTTTGTTTTTAGTGTTTTGAAACTAGTTAAGATAGTAAAACGAAGTTTTTTTATAGTTTTATTTGGTTTTAGCTGGCAGCCTTTGATACTCGTGTCTTCAAGTTTTAAGATTTTAGTTTGTTAGACATTGCAAAAAAAAAAACAAAACCCAAAAAACAACAAAAAAACCCCAGCCTAAATGGGGAAAATACCAGGTTATTAGACTTGAATCATCTGTGCAGACAGAGGGAAAAGGTGAAGGAATACTACTACCTTGTTGGAAGGACTCCTTTTTCAGACTTGCTATTAAGAAATCCTCTTGAAAATAGTGGTTGCAGCTGGGAGGTTCAGGGGCTGAGTTCAGCCTACGTAGATGTTCAGATTGGGCTGTAGCAATGACACAAAACTTGCCACGACCTTTAAAAATTGCACCTTAAAAACACAACAACTTTCGAAGAAATGTTTCTGGATCCTTTAGGTAGATTCCCAGAAGTGGAATCACTGGATCAAATGATATGGTGGGGGGAGAACTACAGGGTCCATAACGATGTCAGAATAAAAAATACATATAGAATTAAAAAAAAAAAAACCCAAAACTCTAACAAGTTAGGTTTCCTGTTTTAAAGGGTCTAAGACCGGATGGCACTAAGGTTCTAGTGCAACAGGGCAGCGGCGGGCTCTGACAGCTACTTCCTTGCCAAGTGGTCACTGCTCCATCCACCCAGGTGGTCATTCAGGGAAGGCAGCCTGGGGCCTCTGACCTGAGGGACTTGCCAAGTGGTCACTGCTCCATCCACCCAGGTGGTCATTCAGGGAAGGCAGCCTGCGGCCTCTGACCTGAGGGACCAGGGTCAGTGCTGGCTGGCTACCTACAGGGCGGTCGGGGTGGCCTGAAACGCTAAGTCTGGCGCTGAGACCCACAAGAACGAACTTTGCATGCGTCACCCCTTCCGTGCCTCAGTGTCCCCATCTGTAGAACTGGGGTGACGGCGCGCGCGGGCGGAGGGGCGGGCTGGCGGCGGTGGCTGCGGGGCGGGAAGGGGGTGGGGGGCAGGCTGCGCAGAGGGGCGCCCAGCACCCACGCCGCCGCCCGGGAGGCCCGGCCGGGGGTCCGGGGGAGGCGCCGGGAGGCACCGCGCCGCCCGGTCCCCGCGCCTCCCCGCCGCCGGCCCCCGCGCTCCGCCGAGGTCGGCCCCCGGGCGCGAGAGGCGGGGCCGGCACGCGTGGACCCGGGCGGCGGCCATGGCCTCGGTGGTGGAGTATAAGGGGCTCAAGGCCGGCTACCACTGCGGCTACTGCGACTCGGCCGAGGGCAAGGCGTCCTGCGGTGAGTGTCCGCGGCGGCGGGGTGGCGCGGCCGTCGAACCCGCGCGCACCCAGCCCGGCCGATCCGGCCCGGCCCGGCCCGATGGGGGGCCCCCCCGCCCGGCCCGCGCCCACTTGCTTCTCCCAGCCCGTTGCCCTCCGCGTTCTCTCTGGCCGCCTCACCCTCACTGAAGATGGCGCTTCCTCCCGGGGAAGGAACGGTGGCGCGGGCGTTTGCCCTCGACCAAGATGGCGCGGGCGGCGTCAGCGCCGCGAGGCCCCGGGCCAGGCCGGGCCGGCGGCGTCCGAGCGGCTTCGCGCGCGGCTCCGGGGCTCGCGGGGGCGCGGTGCATTGTGGGGTGGCGGCGACGGCGGCGGCGGCGGCGGCCGCGGCGTGGGAGGGCCGGCACCATGGCTTCCTGGGCCGCTCTTTCGCCCAGCATCGTCGAGTATTTCGAGGGCGAGGACGCCTACCGCTGCGGCTACTGCAAGAGCGAGTCGGGCAGCCGCTCCCACGGTGAGCGCGCCGGCACCCTTGGGGGTGGGGGGGAGAGTGTCGGCGTCCGGACCCCGGTCCGGGGCGACGCGGTGGCCGCGGCCCGGTCCCTGTCAGGGGTGGCAGGGCGGGACGCGGCCACCCGAGGGGTCGAGTGGCATCTGCGGGGCGGCTGGAAGCTTCTAGGTAGTTTCTTTTGGCCGCTCGGGGCGACTAGCGAGGGTCCGCGCAGCCCCGGGTCTGGAAACGGGTTTACAGTTGGTGACACAAACGGTCACCCATTGGTGACACAGTAGGTGACACAGTAGGTGGCACAAACGGGTGATGTGCGTCCCCCGGGCCCAGAAGACGTCGCGGACCCGGGCTCACCTGTGCGTGCCGCGGAGGATGTGGGAGCCTCCGGGGTAGTGAGTGCAGAAGGGGGGGTGGGGACCCCGAGTGTTGAGTGCGCGCAGCGCTGCGCTCAGAGCTCCCGCGAATAAAATGTCCCTGGAAGTGGACGCTGGTCCCTGGAAGTGGGCACCGGGCCCTGGTGACCGTCGTGGCAGCGGGCGAGGCAGCTGCTTTGCGCTGCTGCCGTGTTTGAGTTTTCACCAGGTGCCCTGTCATCCCTCCACCCCCTGGGCGATGACAGCACACCAGCCTGCTGTTTCGGGGTTCCCCGTCCTGATTCAGGGTTCTTCTTTGGGTAAGGTTTGTTGTTGGGTGACAAAGCCCTGTGTTTATGTCCTGCTGTATCCTGCACTGGCAAAGGCTGAGTCTCTTACTGGGAAGAATTCAAATAAGAATCCAAATAGGAACTCAGTTTCTTACTTGAAAGAATTCATGGGAAATGGAGTGGCCACAGAGGTGTGAATTTCATGTGTTTTCATTAAAAAAATGTCTGACATGCTCAGCAGAGGAATGGTACGGGGATTTATGGTCTATCTATTTACTCATTAAATCATTAAATGCGACTGGGAGTGAGAGGGAGTAGTGTCTTTGAATGTAGTCATTAGAAAAGGCAGTTGGAAGATGCCTTCAGGGTCAAAGTGTTCCTAGAGGGTGGTGATAAAGGGAGAAAGGGAACTGGATACAAATGACATACTTGACATGATTGTAGCTGCTGGGGTAAAGAAACCAGGGAGAGCTCTAGCAAGTGGTTGCTTTAGGGCATTCGATGTCTCTGACAGAATTTTAGTTTTGTTGCTAAAATACACGTGTTATCAATGAGTCATACTAAACGTGTCTTAAAATTATTATTTTGAGACATCTCTGATTCTATTTTTCCATTTTAGTAGGAGATTATTGACATTATCGAAAGTCCCAATAAAGCAATCTGCTTCATAACTCTGTTTCTATCATTTTGAATTTATTTCTAATGATCTTTACTATTGGGCACCTTGCCTCTTGGGTAAGTAGTTTTTATTATTCCTGTTTTACAGGCGATGAAATTGAGGTTTACAGAGGAAATTGTTGATATTAATGGTTTCCTCTAGGCGTCTGGACTTTGCCATTGTACTCTAGCGCTCAGATTTCTCATCCTGCTCATCATTGTTTACAAAGTGAAAGTTTATTTTTCTTTTAACATTAATTCAAATATACTTTTAAATGTCTTCACAACTTTCATTTTTTTCATGGTTGTGAAATTACAGAATTGATGAATCATCGTCTCTGTCATCATTTCCCTGTTCCTGGCCATTTGGGTTATGGTGGTTTTTATGCTTAAAAGGCACAGTGTATGCTTGTGTTCTGTTTTCAGGACTATGCTGTAAAGATATAAAAGCCAGAAGAATTTCAATACACAAGACAGCATTTGCTTTCTAAGTTTGCTGAAGAACTTAGCTTATTCAATTATTGGGGATGTTTTGTAGTCTAGGGGTTTGGTCTTGCCTATTTGCATTAAGGCCCGGCATTTGTGGTATCTAGAAGCTATCATGAGTTAAATGTAATCACTTTGATATGTTTAATCTTTTTAGATTGAAGTAAATAGAGTTTTCATTTCTCCAGTGTGAACTAGCTTTTATTTTTGCCTAAGTGTTCATATTAAAAACAAATCCAAACCACAATGCTTTAAAAAAATAAATAAAATCCAACCTCCTGTGTTTAACATGCCACTTGTTTTTGCAGGGATGTGGGCGCATTCCATGACAGTGCAAGATTATCAGGATCTTATTGACCGAGGATGGCGCAGGTATAACTCCTAATGCAACATCCTTTTCCTCCAGCTCAGGTGGCTCTTGCAGTTGAATGATACTGTCTTCCTTTGCAATGTTTTCCTTTGGTTGGGAAATGGTTTAAGAAGCTCTTTCAAGGCCGGGCCCGGTGGCTCGTGCCTGTAAGCTTCAGCCTATGAAGCGGCCGGGGCTAGGGATCGCAGTTCGAGTCCCCCCTGGGGCCTGTAGCAAGACCTAGTTCCAAAAAAATAGCTGGGCCTGGTGACGCGCGCCTGTCATCCCAGCTACCTGGGAAGCTGAGGCTGGGGATGGCTTGAGTCTGTGGTACCCCGGGCAACGAGAGCCTGCGGTTCCACAGGAAAAAAAAATAGCAAGACCTGGTCTCAAAAAAAAAAAAAAAAAAAGAAGTTCTTTCATTGTCTTCTTTGGTGTAGCGGTCCTCGCTCTCCTCTCAGAGGTGTTTACTAGGAAAACTTTAAATGTGCACATGTGCAGAGCGTGCATTGTAATGAACCTTGCGAGCCTGGGCTTCAGTCGTCGTGTCGCTAATTCTCCGTGCGCCCTGCAACGGGCTGAACGGGCTGAACGTGTATGCTCCGTGTGTAGGAATTGCTGGTGTCAGAGACACAGAGTGCGCAGTTTCCTTTTTTTGTAAAGACACCAGTTGATCGAGATGAGGGCTCATCGGGGTGGCTTCATTTTCACAGTCACATTCCGAGGTACTGGGAGTTAGGGCTTCAAAGTCTGAATTTTGAGGAGACAAAATCCAGCCCATAAAGTCATCATTCTGCCATCAGTGGAGATCTAGAAAGCGTGGGAAGGCTCAGGTTCGTTTGGGGGTACTTTGTGATGATACTTTGTCACCGTCCCGAGTGTGACTCACAGACAGCAGCAGAGATCAGCCAATGCATCGTGGTCAGTTTCCTCTGATAGCCCTTGTGGCTTGAGGACTGGTGGCCAGCCGAGTCAGGGAAGGGCTTGCCAGTACCAAGATGACTAACGTTGGGGACCTTCCATAAAGGCTAGGCAAGAAATGTCTGCATCTGCCTCTATGTGCCCACTTCCAAAAAACTATCAATAATCTGAAGTGTAGTTTTACATTTTGGATTAGATTTTTGCTCTAATGCTGTACTCCTGTGTTTGTCTCCTTTGATGCATGTCAGGGATGTGTATGAAATTAACAGAATTGTTGTTTTAATTTCAGAAGTGGGAAATACGTGTACAAACCTGTCATGAATCAAACATGCTGTCCTCAGTATACAATAAGGTAAGGATTTTGATTAATAGAATTGTCTTAACTATATGATTAATGGAAGTATGTGAATGATAAGAAGATTGTGTATAATTTTAGTAGAATCTTTTTTTTTTTTTTTAAAGTGATAATTTCCATTCTAGGTAGGCACTGGTGGAAAGCAGCAGTATGTAAATGGAGTAACTTTTTTACATACTGGTGCTATGCTGTGTGTGCTACCCTTCATTGATGTGTTTAGTAGGTCTGGCTTTAGTCAGTGATTCCATGAAATACAGGGAAAATAATGGTAAAAGTTTGGAGTGTTTTCAATACCAAATTCAAGTAGGATTTAGTTGAGGGCTAAAGAGCTTAGGTCTTTCCACGTTCTAGGGTGAAACTTGACACAGTGCTTATATTCCAGCAGGATCTGGAGGAGGTGGAGGAGACGGGTAGACACTTAATCTGCCACGTCTATTTTCTTCGTTGTAAAATCTACATAAAGTTATTTTTAATCATGTATGAAATACATAGATTTCATAATCTTTTGGATTTTCCTTGTGTCTCTTTTACCCTGTCCTAGCATGAGGCGTTTTCCTTCTTGTCTGATTCTGAAGGGCTGTCTCCCCCGTGAGCCCTTCTCCTGGTTGAAAGTAGGGCACGTCCATTAACCTTGTGAAGCATTTGTCTGCGCATCAGTGGTGGTTGCTCAGGTGACAAGAAACGCAGTCTTTCCGGTGGCTGGGCACCATGATTGTCTCCCTTCTGCACTCTGAACGTGGGTGTTCGGGTTCTTGGAGAACTTGGTGCAAGCTATAGACCATCTGCAACAAAACCAAAGAGCAGGAGTGGGAGCGTGGAGACAAAACTAAGTGCCAGGCTTTTGGTATTAATATCAGGGTGGTCACAGACTTGCAGAATCCTGGTCAAGAACTCTTTTTCTTAGCTGACTGGGCCTCTGATTGGCAGACCCAGAGAGCCAGGTGACATCATCTCCCTTTGCAAAGAATTGAAATGGCAAAGGCATGCGCTATCCTCTTTCAGCCTGGCGCTTATGAAGAAGAGATGTCGCCAGCGGGAGAGGTCATTTTCCTCCAGAGAGCAGCTTATTCTTGGTGTATGGCCAGGATTCTGTTTAGATAATTCTGGAGTTGAGTGACCTTTACCCTGAGACTCTATAATCGGAAAAGGTCCATTTCATGAGTTAAAGAGATAGAGCATGTGTAATTACTGAATGCCTGTTACTTGTCAAGCAGTGTCTTAAATACCTGACTTTTAGGAAAGAACTCAGTTCACTTTGCAAAACAGTCATTATAAAATGTCATTTTTTTCCCTTTTATAAAAGTTTTGCAAAGTCAGACTTTTCCTGAAGTGTTGTTCTTTACAAAACTTCATCGTGTTTGTGTTGATCTTAAGGAGTCAATTTTGGTTATTTTACTTCGTTACTGCAGTAGTTCTAACGAGACCTGGTGGAAAGGCAGGGAAGTTGTAGCTGACAACTTGCTTCTTGTTCCATAGGTGCTGGAAGCTGGCCAGGTTGTGGTATAAATAAGGACAAACTTCTCTGGCTATGAGTCTTTTTATTTGTTTGTTTTCATTAGAACTATATAGACACCTACTTTAAAGAATCCAATAGCCCCCTCGCACTACCCATGTTAAGTAGCAGTCCCCTGCACCTCCCATCCTGTTCCTAGGGTGGTCACCTTCAAATCTTTAAAATGATTCCTTAGGGCTCTTCCTTTTCCTATCTGTAACATGCTTACGTGTTAATACTTAATTCCTCCCCAGCTTCCCTAGCTTGCTCTGTTACCTCGGGTTTCTCTCTTTGAAAGACAGAATTTACTTCATCTTACCTCTAGTTCTCTGTCCCATTGAACTCCTTTCTGTCCTCATCCCCAGTTTTATATCATTCACGTCATCGTGATCGTGTGACTAAGCTTTATTGTTGGGCCGTGTAGCGTGCTGTCTTTCTTGACCAAGTGTTTGCTTTCCCAAGAATTGGTAATTGTCCTTTCTGTCATGTGTCTGTCCCTAGTTCACTTAGAATCCCCCAGTGTGTCTGTTGTCTTTGGTGTGTTCAGATGCTTCAGGGACTTGTCATTTTTATCTTCTTGGGGAAACTCTCTTGTGGGGTCTGTGGGCAGCTCCGGTCCAGACAGCTGCCCCGTGCCTGCTGTGTTGCTGGCATCTGGCATCTCTCTTTAGGGTCATCTCGGGGATTCTCTCTTGTTCTTAAGCTGAATTCTCTGTCTCCTCAGCCCTTTTTCTTGGACTGTTTCTTTCATTTTAGTGGTGCACATGTTCTAACAACTCTCGAGAGAAAAATTCACCTCTAAGACAAGAGGTGAATCTTTTGAGGCTCTGCATATCCGAAAATAGTTTACTGCTCGCAGTGCGCAGCTTGGCTGGGTATGGAGGTGTAGACTGGAGACCATCCTCCTTCGGAAACCTGAAGCTTAGCCCACCGTTGACAAGCCTGGTGGTGTTCCGACTATTGTCCCTCTGTCCAAAGCATGATCTTTCCTTTCTCCTTGGAAACTTCCCTGTCCTTGATGTTACGACACTGACTGTGGTGTTTGCGGTGTGTCTGCGAGGAAGCTGCCCACGGCTCAATGGGCTCTTCTCTGGGAGCAGTCCTGGTGTGTCCTTGGGACCGCCAGAGGGGGGTTTGTTGATCTTCTCCCTTCATTTTCTTCCTTCTCTTTAGTGCACTAAATTTATGGGGCCTTTTGCGCTGTTCTCTAGTTTTTCTTTTCTAATTTTTTCTTTCCTCTTCAGTTTTCCGTCTCTTTCTGCTGATTTTTGAACTTCATTTTCCAAATCTTTTATTTCATTTCTAGATTCTGTCATATTTTCTTCTGAGAGGGCCTTCTACTCTTGGGCTTTTTCTTTCTTTTTTTAAATGACCATCTAGCCTAGTGTGGTTAATAGCTTATAAGAAAGGAAATAAAATATTCAAGGATATTTTATTTTTTTAGGTTGTCTTCTTCTTAGATGCTCTGTTGCCTCCAGTTTTCAGGGCATTTGTAGAGTGGAGGATCTTCTCAGGGATCCGGTGACTCAGTTTCCCAAGGTCTCTCTGGGGGTCCCATGTTCCTGGGTTTGATGCTTGTAGGAAGCGTGTTCTGGCCAGGCTGTGCTGTTGGGGAATCCCTGACCATAGTGGATGTAAGTCTGCTTGTGTTTTGGAGAAAAAGTAGCATTTGCTGTTACTCCCTGGCTGGATTGGGGAAGTGAATTGGAGGCAGCCCTGGATTTAAGTTTCCTCTTCCCAGTATAACTCTCCTGCTTTTAGCTGTCCTCACACCCCCTGTGTAAGTGCCCTGTTCTTAACTCTTTCCAAGCTGCAGCTTTCTGCTGTTCTCAGTCGATTCATCCGTGAGGGGCTGGGAGGGGACATGACATTGCTGTTAACCAAAAAGAGATTTTCTTGGCATTCTAGTTTTAGACTACCCTTCACTCACCTGGCATCTTAGCTGTCTCCAATCCATCCCTAAAATGTTGGGGTTAATATATAGAAAACTGGTCGCCCTTATGGCTTTCCCGTGTTGACTAAGGATTCAATTTTCCTCAGTCTGCTAAGCTGATTACCACTTGTCTATCTGCTTTCCAGCTTCCAGCCATTCTCACATTTAGTTTGTCCTGGAGATTAATGTTTTTTCTCTTTCTTTCCTAATCTTTTAGCTGTCATTTTAATAAGAGATTTGGACTGAGAGTAGCAGTGGCCCTCTCTTGACCAAGAAATCTAAAGTGTGCACTTGCCTTATTGTCCTCGACCCTGTCCTGGATGGTGTTGTTTCTCCTAAGTTTGAGGTTCGCTTTTTAAATGCTTGATTTTGCTCTCTTAGGTGCCGACCACTACAGTTTCAGCCATCAAAATCTCACAAGAAGGTTTTGAAGAAAATGTTGAAATTTCTGGCTAAGGGGGAAATTTCCAGAGGACACTGTGACGGTAAGATGAGATGGGACCAAAAGCGATTTTAGGTTGGTGCTTTTCCTCTGATGGTCTTGCTTGCCATCGTTTTCCTGGGAGCTGGAGACTTACCCCAGTCAGGTCGTCCTGTTCCTTCCCGGCCACGGTAACTGCCCCCACTGCTATTTCTGCTCCCTCTGGCCCCTGAATCAAGGGTCCTGGGAGCGTGCCAGGGAGCAGCCAGCCTGCGGAGAGGCGTGCTAGCCGCTGTAAAGGTGTGATCAGTGAGTTACTGAGGTTTTCTTTCTTGAAATGCTTTGATAGCTCTCACCCTACAAGTGAGAGTATAGCTAGAGAAATAGATACTTAGATGCAGTTTATACAAGGCTACACCTTGCAATGCTCAGATTTTCTGTGTTTGAGTCTGGATTTGTTTTAGTTAATGCTTTTACCTGAATAATTTTTTTTATACAGGATAAGGTTTGGGCAATTTTTCTAAACGATAGTAACAGTTGATTACCTTTGGTTATATGATTTGCCTTTTTAAGGTTTTCTGTAGGCGTCACCTGCCACGTGAGTCTCAAAATCAGGAACGCCAGCCGTTCTGGGAGTGCATTCTCACTCCTGCTGTTGGCGATGCTGATTCTGGGAGTCCCCCTCGCCTCCCCCCTCACTGGCCCCCATTCAACTCGCTCATTCAACACGCTCATTCACTTCACATGTGCGCTCTGAACTCCTGCAATGTCCTGGTCCCTTTTTTAAGCACTGGAGACAAATGGGCCAGCAGGACAGGAAGTTCTTCGCCTGGACGTGCTGCCCCTAGTGGACCAGGGCTCAGGCCTGCTTGGAGCAGGCGAGGCAGAGCTGGACACAGCAGAGCTGGGAAGACTCAGGGGTCTCAGCAGTTCGGAGCCAGTGGGAGCGTTGGGAGCATCAGGATTTTATGCCGCTCTTGCTGGTATTATCTGTTCTTGATCTTAAACACTAACTCGATTTTGCTGGTTAGTTGATAGAAATTCTCCTCAGTGACCGGGAATCTATTTTGAGTTATAAAGACTCACATGCACGTGAAGCTTTCAGACAGATGCCGCTCATTTGTAAATTGATCGTTGATGATAGTCTTTTTATGAAATTGTTACATTTGATTCTTTTTTTTTAAAAGGAATTGTAATTTATTTATTTATAAAATTTATTTATATATAAATTTCACATCTTTGCAATCCCAGGGATTTACCTCCCCCTCCCCTCCCATCCCCCCCCACATTTGATTCTTTACTTATGAGCTTTTGCATGGTTTTTGTCAACAATTTAGTTCCTGGGGAGGGTGTGCTTATCACGGGAAAAGGCTAAATACCTGCAACGGGGAGAAACTGAAATGCAAAGAGTGAGCGATGACAGACATCCGTTTCTTTCTTCATGTAATCCTCCAGTGCGGGTGTTTGGGTCAGCCTGTAGATCCGCTGCCTGCCCACCGTTCTGGGGTCCAGTCCGTGATGTGCGAGGTTGCTTGGGTTCTCCTAGCCACTGGGGAGGAGGAAGGGTGGGACTTCTGGGTCATAAATTTCCTTTCAAACAAGTTAGGCAGAATTGGACCTACCAGTTTGTCTGTGTTTCCTCAGTGTGAGCACGATCACAGCTTGCCAGAGGCTTGGTTGTGCTTGCCCTTGCTGGTGCCACAGCCTCAACCACAGCACTGTCGCTTTGGGAACTGGGAGACGGGTTCGGTGGCCATGTAGTCTTTCCTTGCACTTTGCATTGGCTAAGGGGCATCTTTCCTAAGATGTGTCTTAACTGCGTCAGCCGGCATGGCTGACGGACTTTGATTTCTTCTGCTTTGTAGGTGAGCCCGTGGAGCCCGCTATGGAGGAGGCCGTTGCTGGTGATTTTGCGTTAATCAACACGTTGGACATCCAGTGTGACCTTAATGCACTTGGCGATGACCTCAAAAAGAGCTTTGAGAGTGACGAGAAGAGGAAAGGGAAAACCTCGAAGAAAGGAGACGCTAACGAGTTAATTACGCCAGAAAATATAGAAGAGAAATTGGGCTCTGGCGAGCCGTCACCTTCAGTTAAAGTGCGCGCAGGCCCCAAGCCAGGTAGTGTGCCTGGCTCTGAGGCCACGTTCAAGTTCCTCGGAAATGATATGGCTTTGTTGGTTGGTCTGTGTGCTGGAGACATTGTAATCCCTTAGCTCACCAACTTACAGAGGTGATTCACTCATGAAATCTCTCAAATAGATCCCTTTTTATGGCCTGAACTTAGATGGGCAAATAATGTCTTCGGAAAGTGCTGTTTGTTAGAAAACTTGAAGCAATAGCCTTTGTGTCCCAAGCACAGACATTTTAAGAGCGCTCCATCTCATCTGAGTACCTTGAGATGTAAGTCAAAGTTTTATCTGTGAGAAAGGTCTGGTGTGAGGCAGTTTTCATTTTTGCAGGTGAGGCAAAGTAAACGTTGGGTTTTGTGTTCAAAAGACACACATTAAAGCATCTTTAAATTTTCAGTAGCTTTCTTTCTGTGACAGAAACTTAAACACTTCCAGATTTTGATATATAACTGCCTTGGATAAGGTACATTTTCTTCTGTATTTTCACTTGGAAAACAATTGGATTTTAGAACTATTCTAAGATGAAATGATTTTATTACGTCTACGTAGGTATGTTGCAGGTATGCATGAGTCTTTTAAAATTCTTTCATCAAGTGTAGGCGTCGGTGAGCATGTAATAGCTAATCATTAACGGCCCGAATGGGATGGTAGATGCTGCTGTGAGCGACACCTGCCTTAGCTCGTTTAATCTGCACAGGAACTCCATATGTAGCGTTATTTCCCTGGTGTAGACAAGGAAACCTCTCCAGGGTGTGACAGAGCTGACCTTGGGCAGCCATGTCCGGGTGCAGCCGCTCAGAACCAACCTGAAAGCTGCCACCCCTGGCCAGAGGAGACTGGCCGAGGCGTTGACCGGTGGCAGTTGTAGAACCAGTCTTTTGTCAGTGGCTGTTGCCTTCCTCAGTCTCTTTTTATGGAAAACTTTGTATCTCTTTGGAAAACATGTTCAAGCTTTGTGAAGCAGTCTTAGCATCAGAGTGTGTTTCTTCTGTCTAACTCTCTGTCTCTGGTAAGTTCTTCAAGTCTCTCATCTTAAGTTGCTTCTGAATCAAAGTGAACATGCTTGTCTTGCGACCCTTCCTGTGGCTGACTTGTGTCTGGCGTGTGCATGTTACCCTTCAGGTCCTCATCGCCAGTATCATTGGTAGAAGAAAGGAGAGGGAGAGAGAGCCAGAGGGAGAGGGGGAGGAAGAAGGAGAGCGAGAGGAAAGAGACTGTTTCTAAGCCCAAGTATAGTGACTTTTACCTGGTGGTGTAGTTCTTCCCCGGGTGTCTTTCTAAATCTTTTTTAATGTTGTTGGTTTATGTATAATTGGAGTCAGTTCTCTCAACAATGTATAATGACGAAAAGCATAACGTTTCTACAGCATTTTTAATGACCAAGCTATACTGCTGAGTAACTGTTCACAAAAGCACACAATTCTATAATAATTGGGCATTTAGATTATTTTGAGGTTTTCTTTTGTGTTCACTATTTGCCTCCATCTCAAGATTCCTTGAATGACTTAACAGATTAAAAAGACACTAGAATTTGTTTATAATAGTTATGACTTTTGTGTTTTAAAGAACTCTCACATTACGTGCTCTGGTCGTTAATGTGGTCTCTTTAGCTGGAGCCAAACTAATGCGACCGCCTTAGTGTAGATGGAAAGTATTTTCAATGCTCAGGATATTGTTACATCAAGAATCTTGCCAGTGTATGTTATAGGATCTAACGTAGTATTTGTCTTAGTACTTAAGTATTTGTCTGTGTCGCTGTTCAGAGAAATGTCCCTCTGAATGCGCTAGAGACAGCAGAAGCTACTTGACTCTGTCCTTTCTGCTCGCAGAGGCAGAGAAAATGATGCATATTTCTCAGTAAGCATTTTGAACAATGAGAGCTGCCACCAAGCTTTCTCTGGTAATTTGACAGGAAAGCTTAAAGACCAAACATTGAACCCCTGCCTCAGGGCCCTCTGAAGCATTTCACCCAAGGCCAGCCTCGCACTTGGAATTCTTTGGATTTGCTGTTTGAGAATCTTAGAGGCTTTTGAAAAAAACAAATCATATTTTGATGTTTTTCTTAGGCAAAGGGGCAGATTTGAGTAAACCTCCATGTCGGAAAGCAAAGGAAATCCGGAAAGAAAGGAAAAGGTTGAAACTCATGCAGCAGAACCCGGGTGGAGGACCCAAGGGTTGCCAGGCTCAACAAGAACCGCCGTCTTTGTTCACACCAAAGGCTAAATCCAACCAGCCCAAGTCGCTCGAAGATTTGATTTTTGAATCTTTACCGGCAAAT
Organism: Uropsilus gracilis; assembly: GCA_004024945.1. Classification (NCBI taxonomy): domain Eukaryota; kingdom Metazoa; phylum Chordata; class Mammalia; order Eulipotyphla; family Talpidae; genus Uropsilus; species Uropsilus gracilis. The sequence goes on along the minus strand of PVHY01005682.1, from coordinate 43,383 downwards.
GCATCGCACAAGTTGGAGGTATCTTGGAGGATTGTTGTTTATTATTTTAGTCTATACTAATCAGTTGATGAGTTGCTGTTTAAATAATGGGAAATTAAAGTATTAGAATGGAGTAGGATTTGTATTTACTAAGTTATGCTACTTAAGAAACTTTAAGGTTGAAAAAATAGGTGTTTTAGCTTCTCAAGTTTCAACCAGTTTTAGTTTTACCATGTTCTTGTATAAGGTACCCTGACTTTATATATCCCTTGAAATTTAGTATTTACAGCAAAAAAGAAAAAAAATTTTATTTAAAATATTTAAGATTTTTCTCTTTGACAGTTTTGATTTAGACAATGAAAGAATAGATCACAATAAATGGATCATTATTTTGTGGTGATCTTGATTCAAGCAGCAAATGGGATTATTTGGTGCAAGCCAGCGTTAGGAATAACAGTGCTAAGTTAGCACTTCTCTTCATTTCTCCAAACTGGTTAGCAAAGTTCCGATTTTCCTCTAAATCGATTTATATTTCTAGACTCAGTCTAGACTTTTTAATAAGTAGCTTGGTATTTACAGAATTCTTCCCTAAGACTTTAGCCCTAGTCGTTTTTCATGTTCTCAAACCTGATCAGTGATTTGTCAGCCTTTGAAGTTATGGCCTAATAACCAGTTAAGAATATCAGCACTAAAAGCCCGATATTAAAAGAGTAACTTGGATGTAGTTTAAGCTTGAGGACTCTACATTTCTGGGCCTAAGTTTTAATGACTTGACACTTAGAATTCCTCAGCCACCCCGATTTTGGTAGTGAACTCTTCAAACATTTCCAAGAGAATTGTGCACACTACCTAAGCAGTGTGCGAGTAGTCTTTTGTCTTCTGATCCTAAAGGGTCGAGCCCCACAACTGGCCACCCCAGACACTCGGGGTGGAAGGAGGTCCTCTGGGAGCCCCTGGGCGGCGCCCTCTTTGCGGCATCTCCGCTCACGGCGCGCACACATGACCAGGGACACCTTTTCATCAGATCTCACTTGATTTTCTATGTTGCACACACATTTCAGCTGGTTAGTAAGTGATCCATGTTAACACCAGTGTTAGCCATGACCGAGTGCAGCGACTGCTTCCAGCTCAGTCTCATCTTACCTGGGAGAAAGCTTAGGGCCCCGTGAGCTCATCAGTGCACATGACGCAGCCGGAGACCCTCCTGACCAACGCTTGAGCCCGGAAGTTCTTACACGTGCTGGGAGTAGGAACACTTGTGAGCGTTGTCTTTGTGCCTATGAAAACAAACTCGTAAGTTAAGAATTGCCAGAGATGCCTGAACGAGAATCCAAAAGCTTTCATGTGTTTTTTTGGTTTTTTTGAGACTAGGTCTTGCTATTTTTGCCCGTGGAACCGCAGGCTCTCATTGCCTAGGGTACCACGGACTCAAGCCATCCCCAGCCTCAGCTTCCCAGGTAGCTGGGATTACAGGCACGCGCCACCACGCCCAGCTATTTTTTTGGAACTAGGTCTCGCTACAGGCCCCAGGCGGGACTTGAACCGCAATCCCTAGCCCCGGCCGCTTCATAGGCTGAAGCTTACAAGCACGAGCCACCGTGCCAGGCCAAAAGCTTTCAGGTGTTAAGTGTTCCTGGCTGACGGGCTGAAGGTGAGCCATCTGCGGCTGCCGCTGAGAGCCGACCTGCTGCCACTGAGATGGCCCCGGCTGGCGGCGTTCTGCCGCAGAGGCACGGCGGAGGCAGGCTCGGACGCCTCGGTCCCCAAACCGAGTCTCAGGATGTAGCCGGATCCTTTACCTTCCTGATGCGTCCCTAACTTGGAGACATGCATGCTTTCGTCATCTCCTCAGTGGCAGATTTTAAGGTTAAAGTGTCATCATGCATTTATGCCTTGGTCATTTATGTTGCCATTTGGTTCTCTGTGGGTGGGTGTAACTGTTCCTGCATTGTCTCTGAAATGTTGAATTAATGAGCATTGTCTTCTAACTCCTTCTGAAGGTGAGGGTGGTGAGATCATCTCCACCAAGTCCTCAGTTCAAAGCCACGCTGCAGGAGTCTTTCCAGGTCTATAAGCGTTACCAGATGGTTGTCCACCAGGACCCGCCCGATAAGCCGACTATGAGCCAGGTCAGCAGGGCACAGGTCTGGGCAGACGATGGCCACCTGATTTCACTGTGTGGGTTCTCGGTCTGTGTGTGGTACATTTCACCTATTGAACTAGCAGCAGCTCTGCAAAGAGCCAGGGCCTTGAGGTGATGGACCTTCTGAAAATGCAGATTCCACCTGCTGCCACAGTGAAGTGCCATTTGTGTATCATTTCCAAGTGCCAAGTAGCACATCCGATACATTTTCTCCACTCCGTGGCATCATGTTTGGCTGCACAATAAAACATTTTTGCGAAAAGAGCAAATCTATATATTTTCACAGTAGGCTTGGTTTGCACAGCCTGTTAATATGCTTTATTCAAGTGTCATGGGGTGAAAGCTGAGTGTCTCCGCGTTGATGCACTCTCCACGTACAGCTGGGCGGGGTAGAAAAGCAGGAGCTTGGTTAACAGATATCCTCAATGACTTGCAAACTGATAAGTCAGCTTAACCAAGAAAAACCCCGAAGGGGAGAGAGCTTAAGATACCTAATAACCTAATAGAAGTTCAATAGTAGTGACCATCGCCATTAGCAGCCAGTGAGCTGAATGGGGGACTAGAGAAGGCTCCAGGGTGAAGCAGAGTCAATAGTGCTGGCCCAGTGAGTGACATCTGCGTCAGTGTTAGTATCAGATCAGCGCCCCCAGGCTGTGCCAGTCAGCCCATCCTGGGGTCAGTTTGTCTCACGAGGAACTCCAGCGCTGAGCTTTGGCGGCGGATTTGCGGAGATCTCACTCTAGCCTCACCTTCAGAAGCATGTCGTCGCGGAGAGATGTCTCAATGGCGTTTGCTTCTATTTTCCTTGCTCTGAAGGTGAGGTTAGTACCTGTCTCCTTTGAGGACCCAGAGTTCAAGTCGTCCTTCAGCCAGTCATTTTCTTTATATGCCAAGTATCAAATGGCCATCCACCAGGATCCACCCGATGAATGTGGGAAGACTGAGGTACCTTTCGTTACATGTTTAATCTTATGCCGTTTTCTTATCTGCTAAGTAGGCTGATGGTCTTTTCAGTGTATATGACTGGACTTTTGTCAATGAATTGTATGAGTTCTGCTATGCACTTTATCGAATTGGAAAGGAAAATCTAAAGTGTCACTAGTATATGAACCTAGATGGGTTACTAACGTCTCCTTTAAATGCGGGAAGATGCAAGTCAGGACTCGCTATTGGATGATACTAGTGAATCCCTGCTAGTTTTCTTGTTTATGATAATGACATTGTGTCCTGTTAGAAGCTCCTCTTGTTTTCCAGAGACGTGTGCCCAAGAATCTAGAAATAGAATGTCGTGATATGTAATGTAAGTTGGAATGACCCACACATGCTTGCATGCATGTGGGTGTGCCTTTCTCCACAGAATGTGTAGCAAACTTTGGTTTTTTGACAGTGGGTGAGAAGTGTATGCCTGATTGGTGTTGATTTATCTGAAGCAATAAAAAGTGGTTTAGTCACAAATGACTTGCTGATGATGTTGCTGATCCAGTGGAATCTGTAAGGAAAGGTGCTAGAACTGTGGCAGAACTAAGCTGGAGACGGGCAACATCAGTGCACGAAATCAGCTGTTCCTCTGCGCGTGAACAACAGGAAGTTGGAAATGGAAATGAAAGCTGCCGTTTGTGGTGGCATCAGGAATATGAAGTACTTTGGAGTCAGCGTGATGAAAGGTGTGCAGGGAGTCAACGCCCAAGTCCACAAAATGTTGCTGAGAGGAAGGAGCCCCTGGTGCCCTCCTGGGCCTTCCAGGCTGGCGAATGATCACCTGAGCGTCACGTAGGCTGAGGTGGAGAAAAGGCACGTACAGAGAGTAATAGTTGCAGACCCCTCCTGCGCAGACTCCTCCCTCAGCACGACTGGGTATGACTGCAGGTGCAATCTGAAGGTGCTTGGCAAGGACCTGGAAGATCGGGGGAAAGAGGGAGTTCAGTCAGGGCACTTACAGGGGAAAACAAAGGTAGTTCTGCCTTCTCCCCCAGAGAGAGGAGGGGAATGTGCCCTCCAGAAATGGGGTCTCAGCGAAGTTCATTTCCAAGCATCCAAGGAGCTTGCACCCAGCCTTCAGCTTCTCTGCTTGTCGCACGGATCTTCCCCTCTCACTAAAAGGCCGTGAGGAAAAGTGCCTTATTCGGGGTGGCTTCTGTCATCCCTGAACATTTTTGTTCTGCATGTCTGCCTTACACACTTCCCTGAAGCGGGAGAGATGGGGCCACAGACTCGTGAAGCGGAATAAGCAGCGGCCATCTCTGGCATGAGGAAGGTGATGGTGCTGCCATTACCCCTGATCGCGAGGGGTCTTGCTAACAGCCACGTTCGGGGCGTAGACAATTCTCTTTCAACAAAGAGCCTTTAGTGGCGCATAAGGTTTTCCTCGGTGGGAGTGTGACTGTCCCGTTAAGTGCGGTGACAGTCCAGGTTACCGCCTTGATCAGATACTTAAGCGGCCAGAAATTAAGCCTCATCCAGCGGGTCCCTAAGAAGAGTTCTGCTGGCGCCGGCAAGACAGGCTCACAAGACGGTGCCCTCCTTTGCTCTCCCTGTAGGCTCAGCGCACGGTGTGAGTGTAGCTCTGTGTGCGTCAGCGGTCCCCACAGCTGTGCTATTGTGGAAGAGAAACTGGACTTTGTTTCACAAGGACGATGTGCTCTCCCCCCCCCCCCCGAGGTGTCGCCAGGGCGCATGGGAAGGACGCCGGCCCGAGCGTTGTGCTGCGGTCACTCGGGCCGGCCTGCGACTGGACGCTGTACCCCGCGCCCAGCCCTGGCGGCATGGCTGATGGTACCCCTCTTTCTTGCCTGTGACCCTGGGCCTGGGGGAGGGGTGGGCTGCCCTTGCCCTCAGTTCTGCCTCCTGTGGCGTTGCTGTCCTCCCTCGCTGTTGACCAGCAGCCCCTCCAGCTGGCTCCTGCCTCTGTGGTCCGCGGCGCACACCTGCCTGCTTGCCAAGTGGCTGGGACAGATCTGTGCTGGAGAGGATGTCCCTCTGCGAGCGTCCGTGTCCCCCCCCCCCCGTCCAGGGAACAGAGCAGGTGCTGGGGCCTCGCGGCCAGCCTGCGGCATGTTGTCCTCCTCTTCCTCGCCTCACGCTCAGCCGTAGGCCTCGGGAAGCCCAGGGACGGGAGTGGAGAGGTGTCCGCAGCGGCCAGGCGTGTGTTGGCAGCGCCTGGGCCACTCGGCGTTGCTTCCGGAGCGGTCACCTCTGTGCACGGGGTGGAAGTCACCTGCTCAGGTCCGCAGATGAGGCTGGGGCTGTTGTTGCCCCGGGCCAGCCTCCCACGGAGGAGCGGCGGCTCCGGTTCTCTGCGTTGGCGGCTAAGCCGCAGGGTGAGCGTGGCGCTTTTCAGAGGACATCTTCAGGCGGCTTTTGAAACATTGGGAAGCTCAGCCTTGCAAAGCAGCGTTCGGTTTTCCCGGTGATGTTTAAGAAGTCTTTCCAAAGGCTTTCAGGGAAGAAGTTTGTATTTGCGGCCGAGCCGAGCCTTGGGATCAAGTAAATCTGAACTGCGTGTTTTCACTTTGTGTGTCGGTATGTATATTTTATTTTAACGTACATGTTATATGTGACTGTTTCATGTTTAAAGTCTTGAAAAGCCCCCCGAATCGCAAATGTCAGGCGCTCGTGGGCTAAGATAAGGGCATCGTGAGCCCCTGAACCCTCGGCGTGGCATCGGTGCTGTCAGCGCCTCAAGTCTTAGTTTCCCCTCCCGCTTTTTCTCCCCTGGAGTATCTAAAAATAAGCCCCTGACATTCGCCTGTTTTCTTGCCCTTCTGTGTGTGTCTGCTGATCGGGTCATCTTGAGGGTATTTCAGGTGGCCGTGCTTTTCCAGAAAGCACTGCAGGCTCTGTTAGTTTAGAGAAGTTCCTGTGCACGCTCTACTCAGCGGTACTTACTTTGTGGGAAAAGCATCTTTTATTGAAAGGTGAGTGTGGGAAGGGAAAGGGAAAAGGTGGAGATGGGTTCATTCTGACCCCAGGGCAAATAAAGATGGTGGAAACTTGGGCTATTTCCTCATCCAGCCACCAGGTGGCGCTCTAGACCTAATGCTGGTTTGTTCTCCCTTAGCGAGGGCCCTCTGGCCTGGGGGCCTGTGCTGGTGCCCTGGGAAGGAAACGAGGCCTTTTAGAGGCCTTCTGTGCATCTGCCGTTTGTTAGAAGTGGTTGGCGTGGAGGTCTTGAGTGTGATAACTGCAGGTGGATCCTTGCTTGTTAGACCCCTGAGTACTTTCTGGAGCTGAATGTTAGAGAACGTTTTGGTTTCATTTCTCCCTCTTCAGAGTTTTACTCTTTATGAATAAATAATTTGCATTTAGAAAGTTATTCACAGCATCAGAGTGACATTTTCCTTCCATTATGCGAAGACATAAGAGAAAAAATAAAACGATGCTAAGAAACCAGATGCTTATGTGGAGGCAAATACTCTTCTAGGTAACCTGGCAGCCGATGAACGGAATTCCAGGCATGTCACGATCTGGGCCTTTTGATAAGTTCGGTTTTCTTAATACGTGCGTAAGGCCAGGGCCAGCCTGCTCGCGCAGAGGAGAGGGCTGAGAAGCCAGGCCGTCAGCTGTATTGCTTGTCAGGGAACAGCCATGGGGAGAGCTGGAGGAGGGACGTGAGGGGCCAGCTGCTGGGAAGTGCCCTCTGGGCCTGCGCTGGGGCCCACGCTGCTTGCTCTGCACCTTTGTCTTGGCTACCGCCCGGGATCTGGAGCAACTTGGAGACTTCCCTTTGGCTACGTGATGACCTGATACAGGTACAGCGACCGTCACGGTCAGTATGTATGTCGTTCTTCCCTGAGGCCTGGGAAATGAGACGGTGAGACGGTGTTAGGGGTCAGGCCGCGTGTCTGCCGGGAAGTGGC